>PVKC010018303.1:0-19726 GCA_004027635.1 Crocidura indochinensis
TTTTTTTTTTTTGACGAATCTCCATATTGTTTTTCATAAAGGTTGGACTAGACAACATTCTCACCATCAGTGAATAAGAGTTCTTTTCTCTCCACATCCCCATCCAGCACCTATTGTTCTTGTTCTTTGTGATGTGTGTCAGTCTCTGTGGTGTGAGATGGTACCTCATTGTAGTTTTTGATTTGCATCTCTGGTGATTAGTGACGTGGAGCATTTTTTATGTGTCTTTGGCTATTTGTATTTCTTCTTCCTTGAGGAAGTGTCTGTTCATTTCTTCTCCCTATTTTTGATGGGTTTAGATGTTTTTTCTTATTAAATTCTGTCAGTAGTTTGTATATTTTTGAGATTAGTCCCTTGTCTGATGGGTATTGGGTGAATAGTTTTCCAGTCTGTGGTGGCTTATGTATCGTAGGCACATTCTTACTTTTTAAAGCAATTGATATATAGAGATGGAAACACTATGACAATGATAACTAAAAATGATTGTTCTGGATAATAACTGAATGTTTAAGAGAGATAAAGTGACCTGTGTGATACCCCACTAACAATATTGCAAACCACAGTTTCTGAAAGAAAAATAAAAGTGAGAGAGAAAGAGAGAGAGAGAAGGAAAAAGTCTGCCATAAAGTGGTATACATGATGCTCAATAGTAACAATACTGCAAAGCAGTGTCTTAAAGGAAGAGAGAGAGAGAGAGAGAGAGAGGAGAGAGAGAGAGGAGAGAGGAGAGAGAGAGAGAGAGAGAGAGAGAGAGAGAGAGAGAGAGAGAGAGAGAGAAATGTCTGCCACCGAGACAGAGAAGAAGGCAGGGGGGAGGTGGAAGAGAAGTAGGACATTGGTGGTGGGAAATGTGCACTGGTGAAGCCATATGTACACTATATGACTGAAATTCAGTCTTGTAACTGAAACTTTGTAGCTGAAAAAAAACTTTGTAGCTGCATTATTAGCAATCTTGTAAACAATGGTGTTTATATAAAGTAATTTTTAAAATTTAAAAATAGAAATTGCCACATTGTTTTTTAAATTTATTTAAAGAAAATGCATTACATAGTTGACATAAATTATAACAATACATTTGTTTTAAGAAGACCAAGAGCAACATGATTTAAAAAAAAAAGAAAATTGAAAGAAAAACTAAAGAGATGGAAGAGAAAGGAAAGAAGAATATTTTTGAAAATTATTGAATCACAATGAATTCTTTAAAGCATTAGCAGAAAGTTTATTAAGCTCTTTTTTTTAAAAGGATGAGTTAAAAAATACAGTAAGAACAGTGTTAGAGTGGTAATTGTTTGCATAGGCCCAGTAAAATAGGGGGAAAATGGAAAAAAAAAAAGCCTTGGTCTAAATATAAGGAGACTTTATTCCTGAAATTTTCTGGCATAAGACTGACACTGGGTTCCAGGCATACTAGGTTGTCCAACCCGAATCATTCTCTGTGCCACATTGTTTTTTTACAGAAATTAGACCTTTCGATTGGATTTTAAAAAGATAAGTTAATTATTTTCCATACTTCTTATTAAATATTGAAAAATATTGAATTATTTTATAAAATTAATTAATTTTTCTGAGAATGCCTTAATGTTTATTTTTAAAATAATTTTAATCTTATGTAGTCCTCATAAAATACAAAGTTATTAATAACTGGTTTTTTGGCATATAATATTTCAATGCCAACACCTTCACCAGTGTCCACCAATGCTTCCCACCAGTCTGCTTCCACAAGAGGCAACTTTTAATATATAAAATTTTGCTCTAATGTTTACAGTACTGTTGCTAATAGGGTTTCTTACACAATTCCACTTTTCAGCACCACTGCCTCCTTCTGGTTGAACACTTTCCTTCACCATAGGCATTTCTCACGTCTTAAAGGGGCTTGTTATCTACTGAAAACCAACCAATTCTCATGTTCTTTGTTTTTATTGACTTTAGGTATTTGTTATTTCACCATTATGTTTCTATATATCCCATATAAGAGAGATAATTCTATATTGGTCTCTTTCCCATTCACTAACTTCACTCAATATGATATTCTCCTGGTCACACCATATATCAATGAATCTCTTCTTATGGCTGAGTAGTATTCCATTGTGCATATGCACTATAATTTCTTTGGTTGCTTTTAGATTTGGGCTATTGTGCTGAAAAGGAACATAGGGATGCAAATATCTTTCCTCCATTTTGTTTTTGGGCCCTTGGAGTATATTCCAAGTTTTAATCCTAGGATTTTTTTTTAGGAATGTCCATGCTGTTTTCCAGAAAGGTTGATTTATTATAAAAAAAAGAAAAATCATATGGTCATATCAATCAATGCAGAGAAACCAATTTTACAAGACCCAGTACCCATTCATGATTAAAAACTCTCAACAAATGGCAATTAAAAGAACTTTCTTCAACATAGTTACAAACATTTACCACTACACCACAATAAGCATTGTATTCATTTTTTTAAACTTTATTTATTGATTGATTGATTGGTTTTGGGAAATACCCGGTGGCTCTCAGGGATCACTCCTGGCTCTGCACTAAGAAATTGCCCCGGCAGTCTGGGGGACCATATAGGATGCCAATAATTGAACCGGGTTCCCAAGCCAGCCGCATGCAGGGCAAATGCCCTACCGCTGTGCATTGTATTTAATGAGGAAACACTAAAAATCTTTCCTCTAAGATCAGGCAAAAGATAAGGTTGTCTATTCTTGCCACTTCTATCCAATACAGTACTAGAAGTACTTGCCATAGCAATTTGGCAAGACAAAAATATCATGAGCATCCAGATAGAAAAGGAAGATGTCCAGCTCTTACTATTTGTTTCAGTACTTCATATAAATTTTATGCAATTAAGTCTTTTTATTTTAAAATTTTGTCTATATAGGTACATATGATAAATAACTGTAAATAGGCAATAGGACTGTAAGGAAAAGTATATATTCTGTTTGTAGAATATTAGGCTGCACAATTTTATAAAATTACATAGTAAATTATTTTTAAATTATTTTAATGGCTACCTTTATATTTCCTTATTGTTGAATTTGTTTTTACCTGTCAGAGACAGATATGCTAGCAATTCTGAATATAAGCACACTTTTTTAATCATCTTTCTATTTGCATTTCTTACAATTTCGTTTTACATGAGTTGAAACAGTATTATTTACTATGTTTACTATTATATGTTTATGACAATTTTACTTTCATTGTAAATTATGGTGTGCTAGCAATATTGAATGAAGAATGTCACTTTTGTTCTGTATTTTTTTGAACAAACTTTTTATTCAAATGGAACTTCAAAAGTTTTTTATATTTCAGGGGCTTCCACTCATATTTTTTTATTTTATAGAACCATAGAACAGGAATCATCTTGTTCTGCCTCATATTTCTTTTTTATTATTAATATATTTATTTAAACACCTTGGTTACAAACATGATTGTAGTTGGGTGTCAGTCATGTGAAGAAAACCTCCCCTTCACCAGCACAACATTCCCATTACCAATGTCCCAAATCTCCCTCCTACCCATCCTACCCCTGCCTGTACTCTAGATAGGCTTTCTACTCCCCTCATTTGTTCACATTGTTATGATAGTTCTCAATGTAGTTATTTCCTTAACTTGCTCTGTATTTCTAATAATTTTTCCATTAGATGTGTTAATGCAATACTATTTGTCATTTAAATGTCTATGACAATTTTTGTTGTAAATGAGCTTTTTACTACTATAAGATGATGGTCTCTCTTGCATTTGCCTTTTTCTCAACTACCTGATAGTAATATTGTGTTTTTTTAATGTTAGTGTTTATTTACAAAATATTTTTTCCTTTTTTAAAAACTATTATTGTTTTGTTTGGAAGTACAACTGGCTATACTTAGTGCTTACTTCTGACTTTGTAACCAGGAATTATTACTGGCAATGAGCAGAGGACTATATTTTTACGTGGTGCTGGAATTACTACTACTACCTACTATTTGCTCAGCCTTATTCTTGATATTTTTGTGCTGATTTTTAAGCACAAAGACAACCTAAAAACAAAAGTTAAATTCTGTTATTTAGGGGCTGGAGAGATAGCATGGAGGTAAGGCATTTGCCTTGCATGCAGAAGGTCGGTGGTTCGAATGCTAGCATCCCATATGATTCTCTGAGCCTGCCAGGAGCGATTTTTGAGCGTAGAGCCAGGAGTAACCCCTAAGCACTGCCGGGTGTGACCCAAAAACAAAAAAACAAACAAAAAATAAATAAATTTTGTTATTTAACTTAGTCTGAAAATCCTTAATAGCAACACATTTGTATGCTTTTCTTAAATATATTTAATTCTAATTTTGCTTTAATGTTTTTATTTAACAAAATAGATGCAAAATATACACATGCCATCTTGTTTCATTGTCTGTTTTATTTTTTAACCATAAGATGGGACTTTTTCTATATATGCTATATAGTTTCTTTCCTTTTACTTTCCATTGTTGGAAGTATGCATCTTATTTTATATGTATTTCTTTTTGGAGAGGGGGTTGGGTGGGTAGAGGTCAAGTGATTGAACCCAAGGCCTCATGATAATAGAGCACATGCTCTACAACTCTATCCTTAGACTTTGTATCTGATTTTAATTATACAAACAACCCTTTTATGATAAAAAAAAAAAAGCATTTTCTGACTACCCTCTCACAGTCAGTGTATTTTACAATCTTTAACATTTTTATCCTGCTTTTTGTTAATTAATATTCTTTTTCAGGTGCTATTCAGGGCCTAGTCCTGGTTCTGGACACAGGGATAACTTCTAGTGGTTCTCAAAGGACCCAAAGCATGTTGGGGATCATGTGTAAGGCAAATATCTTATCCACTTATATCTCTTTAATCCTAAAATCAGATCTGTTTTCTGGTACCCCACATTTGTCTTCCAACCTCATCATTTTTCTTCCTACAGTAACCTTAGCTATATTGTCCATTAATTTTTTTGTACTTAATTTTTTTCTGTATATAATTTATATATCCTCATATTACATATGGGGTAAATTATTGAATAATTATATTTTTCTTTTTATTTATTTTATTTCACAAGATACCCTTGAGCTCCTTTAATTTTCCTGTGAATGGTAAGAGTATCTTAAAAATTTCCATTTGTCAGTGTACCACATCTTTCTCACCCAATTATCGATTGATGAGTATTTCAGTTGCTTCCATATTTCTGCTGTTGTAAATAGCACTGCAATAAACCTTGAGGTGCATATGTGCTAATGCTTTTGCATTCTACAGAGATACCCAGAAGTGGAATTTCTGGATCATATGGTAGCTTTATTTTTAGCTTCTTGAGGAAGCTACATAGTGTTCTCTGAAATATACCGATTTACATTCCCACCAAGAAGGTAGTCTGAACACTTATAACCTTTAATTAGAAGAAGAAATGACTTCTGACTTTTTATTCCTTTAACTTAATAAATTTCTTTTGAATTTGTTTACAAAATAAATTTGCAGATACAAAAGAAGGATTCAGAATTTCTAATGAGGCATAACATTTCAAAAGCATTATAGCTTTTACAAGTTTTTAAAATCCTGTAACCTCTTTGTAAGTTAACTGAGTCTGGGGTAGATGTCAGAAAATTTGTTAATCATTGTGTGATTTGGAAAGTATTCCAATTGAAGTCTATCTGGTCTTGGAACTCTTGATCTTTCTACCAAATGATGTTGAATTTTTACATTTGTGTCTTGGTTTGTGTAGGGATGATAGTAGGGGTTAATAGTAGTGGTTCTTACTTTTTGAAGATAGTACTTCTTATTTTGCTACATTAGTGTGGTACAAGTATTATTTTTGTTTTCCTGGGAGATATTTGTGTGTGTTACATGTGTGCATATGTGTATATGTGTGGGATGGTAATGTGTATGTGTAAGGATGAATGGGTCATAGTAAACTATCTTCTGTGACTGAATATCATTAAATTTGTCACAAAAATTAAATTGTTGCCTATTCTAGAATTTTCTAATCACAGCAAGAACTGGTTGTAGAGTTTTCTTTCTTAGGCTTATTTGATTCATAATGTGATTCTTAAGATTTTTTTTTTGCCTCTTTGGAACAAATTTTGTATTTGTTTTTTACTTAGATGAAACTTGACTATGGTTCTTCTTTCATAAGTCAATGCATGGAAAAAAAGATTTGTTTGTGGACTTTGTGGTGTGATACAACACTCTGAAGAGATATCAGTGTCCTCCATTTCATGTAAAAAGGGAAATAGGTCACAACAGAAATATTCTCTTAGGGTTATACAGTAAATTGTGAGATTGTTTTGTAAAAGTACAAACACACACACATACACACACACACTTTCCTTAGTTTTGGTAGAACACATTCATTGCAATGCAGGACTAATTTAAAGCCAACCTGAAGACTCCACTTTATCCCTATTAGCTTGATAGTTTTTCAGCAATTAAGTCTAATAACCTTCTCTCTCATGGTATTAGCCCAAGTGTAAGTAACCATCATATTTCTGTCTTTTACTTCATTATAGGTCTTCTTTTTGCAACAAGTTGATGGATTACAAATAATATGGGTATCCTACTCCTCTGAATGCTCTTTTATTTTTTAAATAAATTTATTAAAAGAAAATGCATCATAGTTGACATAACTGATCATAATACATTTGTTTCATGATGACAGGAAGCAAAGTTATCAAAAACATAAAGAAAATAGGAGATCTGAAATAAAAAAACAAAGAATTGAAAAAAGAAAAGAAAAGTTCATTAGCAGGTATATTCATGACATTTATTGTATCATCAATAAAGTCATTAATGCAATAGCAGAAGCTTTAGTATGTTCTTTTTTTTCAAGTAGTAGATGGACTAGAAGAAAAGAAAGATGTGTGGTGTGGCAGTTGTTGTCTGCATAGGCACAGCAAACTATGGAAGAAATTGGAAGGAGAAACCTTTGGCCTAAAAACAAGAAAACTTCACCCTTGAAGTTTTTTGGCATAAGGCCAACTCCAGGCTCCAGACCTACTAGGTTGACAGATCCCTTCGATACTCTCTGTGGTCCCAGAAGCAGTTCTTCACCATCACATGTCGGGTTTCTGTAGTTATAGATCCTGGTTTGTGTACAGGTCCTATGTTGAAGACTGTATGGTGTATGGCATCTTCTGGTTTTGTTTCCCCATTGGGTAGCATTGCAGAGAATCCTGCAGGCTGTTGTTGTTCCTAGGTTGTCATGGTGTCATAAGTACCATCTTTGGAGTAAGGCAATGCCATGATGGTGGTGGAGCCTACCTTGTTAAGAGTTCTTATTCCTGGTGAAGGTGTATAAAACCATGTTTGTTTCTGCAGACTATGTCCACAGTTCAGGGTTGAATGGTCAATGTCCGATCAGCTGAAGTCTAAGCCAAGTCACTATGCCAAGAGTTCAGGGTGTAAGGTCCCACTGCTGTTTAAAATGTGCTCCCATCTCTATTAGATAAGAACTTGTTTGCACATGTAATTTTTCCCATTTTAATATGCCTATGCAAAAAGGAAGAACAACAAAAGGTATTACTGGTACATACGGTGGTCGAGGTATCAAGACCAACAATCCCCTTAAACTTTTTCTTACATGGCCTCTAGACAAAGACTTGTCTACTAGAATTCTGTACTAAACAGTTCCCAAGGATAGGGGAAATTGTCTCTACATGAGAAGATATTCGGTCACGGATATGCTTATTGGAGGAATTAAGAGGTATTCAAAGGAGATTTGTTTGTCCTTCCTCCCCACTCCAGCCAGATGTCAATCAGCTCCCAAAGTGAAAATATAGATTCCCTACATGAGAAACACCAAGACTCAGCTACTATTGACTCACTCTTGATGGCCCCTCTCCCTTCACTTCCCTCTACTGTGAACTTTTGCTTGCTAGGGATTCAGTGGCCGAGAAAGCCTGTGCTTGAGGACACTCACTGATATGTGACTTCTGAGAGCCATCTTCCCTAGACTCCAAAAACCAACCCACAGGTTGAAACTGGGTTCCAGATCTTACCCCTTCCCCACCTATTTCAAAAGACTGAATGCTCTTTTAAAGGGTTTTCTGGGTGAATTGAATTTTGAGATCAGAACTGAGAGATAGATTGAGGACACAAAGGGCCAGGTATTTGAGGTCTAAAAGATATAAAGGGAGAAACATTCAAAGCCCTTGTCAGTAGAAAGGACTCCACTTTACCTAAGGCACCTGTATCTGCGTATCCAGGAAAAGATGTTAATTGATGTATAATTTTTACCTCTTGGAAGAAGGATTGCCCTTCTATTCATTCAATCTAGCATTTCTTACATGCTCATCTTCAACTCTCCAAAGCTAGTCCTAACAGCAGGCTGGACTCTGCTCAATTCCCTACTCCCTGTCTATGGGTAGGTTTCATGGGGGTAGGTCCCAAATACAGAGAAGGGGGGAAGAGTATCAGACATGAACTCAACTTCTAGTTAAGACCTACTCTTGGTTCCTGGATCAGTTCCAAAGGATCAGGCTGCTATGTCTTAGCACCTGGATTGCTCTTCTTCAGGGAATAAATCTCAAGGGCTGTATTTTCAGCGCCAGTACTTTTAATCTAGCGAGGGGAACCATTTTGTAGGGCCCTTCATGTAAATAGCTGTGGAGTGACGGAGCCTACAGTCTACTCCTTGTGATACTGGGTTAGGCAATGCAGGTCTGATTGTTGTGTGCTGTATTGCTATGCTATGTTGCTGCTCTACCCATCAAAGCTCAGAGGTCATCAGGGCCACACCTGGCTGTACTCAGGAGGCAGGTGGTGCTGAGGGTGGAACCTTAGGATTCTCTTAAAGTTATCTCCCAGGACCATATAGATTTCTGACTTAGTTAATTTTGACTTACATTAATAATTATCATCAGGGTCCTACTATGTCCCAGGAAAACAGTCATCTATGTACACTGCTGGCATTATCTCATTTCCTCTTCACAGCAGTCCTCCAAGACAAGAACTAAGATGATGTTCACTTTATATGCTAGGAAACAAAGGCTAAAATAGATGAGGTGACTTTCTCGAGTTCACAAAGCCAGTAAATGTATGGAATCAGGATTTGAAACCTGTTAGTTTTATTTTAGGGACTATGTGCTGACCTTACATTCCACCCCCACCCCTGACATGCCCTCCACCCATATGAGGGCCGAGTGACTGAGCAACCTCTGTCACCACACCCGGTTTGATTGGGAAGTATAGATCGCACTGTAAGAAACATGTAGCTCCCTCAGTCTTAGCTTCCAGCTTTCTCCACGGTGCTCAGGAAACTGATTTCCTATGATCTGTCTCCTGCTATTACTTCTCAGGGGACAAACATTTGCTCAACAACACTCCATGCACAGACTACTGAGAATGGGAGTTGAGAATTTGTCTGTAACCATAGTCTACAGATAAGTTCCACCCCTCCTCTTTTTATTCGTTTTCTGTTTTTCTTTTTCTTTTTGTTCTTTAGACTTTGTGGTTCTTTGCTTATAGTTTCCTGCCTGCTATTTCACTTACATTAAAGTTGTCCGTATGTATCTATCTTACTTCACTGTTAAATGGGAGAGGGGAAAGTGGAGGAAAAGGTGGGGGCATTCCTAAGGTCCTGATAGAAGAATTGTCATCACAGAGTCATTTCTGCATATGTTTTCCTAGTGTCTTCAGAACACTCAGCTGTCTTGGCACTAGGATACCTGTTTATTTGGGGGCTTAATTTATGTTTCTCTGGAAGAGAAAAATAGATAACTTAAGGGACTCTATAAAATACTTAGAAACTTTAATTTACTTGTGTATTTTAAAATTCATTTTGATTGTAACATTCGTTTATGAGTTTATGTGTCTTTGTTGTTTCTGCCATTGTATTAATGACTTCATTGGAGTTACAATACTTTTCGCAAAAGTTCTTGCTACTCTCTTTTTTTCTTCTTACTTCTATTTTTTCTCCTCTTCCATTTTATTTTATTCTTTCTTTTTTTTCAATGACTTTGCTTTGCTTTCACCTATCTGGAAAATGTATTATGATCAACTCTGACAACTATATAATGCATTTTCTTTAAGTAAATTGATTACTTTAAAATTTTTTTTTATATACTTTAGGGTACAAAGTTACCATACCACAGTATCTCTCCATCATGATTCACTGGCTCTTGCAGCTCTTTTTTAATCTAAACTTCACCCAATTTTATAATCTTAATTCTATGGTCTGAGTCTAAGGACATTGGATATTGACCCCTTTGTTTCTTTATATATCACAGATAAGTAAGATCATATATATGTTTGTTCTTCTCTTTCTAACTTATTTTATTTAATAGCCCCCTACAGTTCCATTCATATAGTACAAAAAGGCTTCATCTTTTCTTCAACTGTATATGTAAATCACAACTTTCCACTCATTTACTCTGGATGTCTCATTGTTTCCCAGTCTTGACTTTGGTAAACAGTGCTACAGAAAATACAGGTGAATTTTTGAATTAGAGTTTTCATATTGGGAATAGATATGTAGGAATAAAATTACTGGGTCATTTGGTAGTTATGCTCTTAATTCTTTAGGAACTTCTATTTTCTATACAGGCTGCATCAATTCCTATGAACAATGTAAGTTCTTTTTTTCTCCACATCCCTATCAGCACAACCCTATCAGACTTCTTGATATATGCCATACTTAATGATATGAGGTTATTACTCTTTATTTTATTGTTTTGACACAGTCCTTGCTAGAGGTTAATAAATGCCTTTGACTTCTTTCTTATTTCTATCCACTAATGATTTCCATTGCATTGAGGCAGGCGCAAAATTCTAAAAGTACCACCAGAGTATGATGGGAGTTGGCCTTATCTACCTCTTAATCCTTTCCTTTTCCATTCTCTATATATTCAAAGCTAACTGCTCACAGTAACATTATTTCTTGTCCTTGAGAATATGCATACATCTGTCTTACACTAGTATCTAGTGGATGCTGTTTACTTAGCTTGTACTATCTTCCCCCCATGATCAGCTTATTTCTACTTTACATTTTAAGTGCAGATGTCACTTAAGATTGAGTTTCTTGCACAAGAACAGATGAGTAACTAAAGAAATGGTGGTATGCTGGAGCTGGAGGGGTGGCGCTAGAGATAGGACATCTGCCTTGCAAACACTAGCCTAGGATGTTTGATCCCCCAGCATCCCATATGATCCCATCAAGTCAGGAGCAATTTCTGAGCGCATAGACAGTAGTAACCCCTGAGCGTCAAATGGGTGTGGTCCAAAAAAACAAGACAAAAATAAGAAATGGTGGTATACCACATCTTCACCATCCACTCATGTTGTAGATATTTAGGTTGACTCCAACTTTAGCTATTATACTGAGTGCTGTGATGAAAAGTGGTGTGCTCATGTTGTTTTAAATGACTGTTTGAAGACAGATACCCAAAGTTGAATTCCTAGGTCATTTGGCAACTCAATTCTGAGTTTACTGAGAACCCTTCATACTATTTTTATAGGTTTAAACTAGACAAAGCTAAATATCCAAACCACAGAGTCAACAGCAATGAAATCATGAAACTCTTACTTTAATAACCAAACTTTAAAAAGATGCCTGTTATAATGGCAGGCTGCAGTGGAGGGTGTGGGGAGTTTTATGGGATTTACTCTGAGAATATTGGTGGAAAGAGGCTGATACTAGTGCTGATATTGGTGCTGAAACGTTGTATGTAGAAACTTAACTATAAATAACTTTGTAAATCACAATTATTTAAATTAAAAATAATAAAGAAAGAGATGGGGCTGGAGAGATAGCATAGTGGTAGGGCATTTGCCTTGCAAGCAGCCAACCCAGGACTGACATTGCTTCAAATTTCAGCATCCCATATGGTCCCCCGTGCCTGCCAGGAGCGATTTCTGAGCACAGAGCCAGGAGTAACCCCTGAGTACCGCTGGGTGTGGTCCAAAAACCAATAAATAAATAAATATTAACAAAAAAGAAATGGTACATTGGGGGCACAGTAGGGCATTTGCCTTGCCTGCAGCTGATCTGGGTTTGATCCCAGGCATCCCATATGGCTTGCTGAGCCTGCCAGAAGTGATATTTGAGCACAGAGCCAAGAATAAACCCTGATTGCCACTGGATGTGGCCAAAACCAAACCAAACAAAAAAACAGAAATGGTATAGATAAATAACTATTATTCAGTTATAAGAAAAAATAAAATCCTGTGCAACATTTCCGCCACCAATTCACCCTGTATCCCTCCACCCATGATGAAGGGGTGTGTTCTTTTTGTGACTAAAATCCAACTACGGTCATGTTTGTAATCGCGGTGTTTAAATAATAATAAAAAAGTAAAAAATAAAAAAATAAATTTCTTATCTATTTATGAAAAAAAAAGATAAAATTCTGCATTTTTCTCTAACTTGAGTTTAGAACTGGAGAATATCATTGATAAGTGAAATGAATCAAAGTGGGGAGGAAAGTTACCAAATTATGTCTCTTATAAGTGGTGTATGAATAAACAGGGAGTAAAACATGCTCAATGATAACAGACCATGAAAATAAAGCTATGGGACTCAATTTGCTAAGGGGACATGAGAGGGTTAGAGATTGTGGGGGAGGGGGACTAGAAATAGTGTTAGAGTATGTTAATACTTGTAAATATGGTATAGAAATATAGTATGCCTGAAATATTAGAAGTATTGTAAAGTACAGTGCCAAAATGAAATGACTTAAAAGGATGAATTTCCTTGACACTCTAGAATAAGTGAGGTTCACTATCATGATACTCATATTTGTTTTGGAGTCACATTGTTGTTTAAGTTATTTATGTCACACTTGATCCCTCCCTGCCCCCACCAATAGTTCCAGGTGGCCATAGCCTATGTTTGCTTTGCAGAATTCTGTGTTGCTAGTATGTAGCATAGATGCCTTGTATATAGGAGATGCTCAAAGAATGTTTGTCTACTGAATGAGTCACAGGGAGGTCAGAAGATCTGGAACCTCTTCAGTGGTAGCTGCAAGGACTGAGGGGGTGGCTAGGAGGCATGTGATGTGGTGGAGCTGTTTCCAGGGATCTTCAGTGGGTTCCCCAAAAAGCTGGACAGAATTATAATAGGGGAAACCCTGGGAACTAAGAAGTCAGGCCCTTTCCAAGAACGTAAGTTAGTTTCAGAACAACAACTGTTATCCCAGGAAAAAGAAACATATTTTTCAACAGAAGTGCTGAGTCCACTCCTATTATTTTTTTCATGATGGTCAGAGCTGGAGGGGAACTTAGAGATGTTAAATTTTCCAAGGAGATTGAGTCTGAAATTCAGAGAGGGAAAGAAAGCTGCTCATTTCAGGGCACACAGGTAGGTATTGACGACAACCAGATCTGCTGGCTTTCAGACCAATTTTTATTTCATTACACCATACTGAACTTTGATTTGGGACCACTGTTGGAAGTGAAAAGAAATCATTAGAAAATGAATGTTTCCTGAAATATCACCTGCAATTTATTGCACTCAGAATTTCACACTGATAAATAACCTCTTTCTCATTAACATGCAGGCTCCCTACAATTAGCACTCTCATTTGCACTATGTAAACAGCTTCTCACTGTGCCTTTTACCTCTTTGTTCAAACAAAGATTTCTGTTAGCAAAGAAACAAGAAGGAAATTAGTAGCAGGTGAGAGCTTATTTTTAATTATATTGAGATTGACTGTTGTTCTCCAAATCTTCTCTAATTCCCCCAAGATATTTATTTGCAGACCAGAGTTTTCAATCTATTAAAGCAGCAGCCATTTCTGATCTTTATTTACTAAATGAAAACACAAATGGCAGCAGTAGATTTCTGGATTGCAGCCAGGGGAGGCAGTGTGGCAGTGAGGGGGTGGGGAGAACTGTGCTTCATAGGACTTGCATCTGAGAAGTCTGGCAATCACAGTGAAGTAGGAAAAATGGAAGAGGTCAAAGAGATGTATGAGATGGGCTTGGGCTCCCAAAGTCAAGTTGCTCTTAGTGACAATTCTATGACCTGAGATCAAGATTATACTGCTTGACTGGTAGATTTTACTCTATATTCTAGAATGAGAAATCTGGTCTCCCGATGTTAAAATGACTGACTTAGAGCATTTTAGATGGTCAGAACATTTCAAAGACAATCTGTTAGCAACTTCTTATCCAGGGTAAGAATCACTTTTGAAACATCCCACAAGTGGTGTTGTAGAAGCTTACTATTTCACTCATCAATACGTTATTCTGAAATTCATCTTTCTATGAATCTCGTTTCTACAACTACTTTTGCACTTTGGGGAATCTACAAAAAAAGAAACTCCCAAATGACATAGCAATCCTAAGTCACAATATACGTCTGCAAATACAACCATGTTCTCTGAGCCTATTGTTGTTTAACATGTGCTAAGTTCCTTTAATTATTTCTGTTTGTTATGGAGTTGTACCTAGTGATGCACAAACGTTACTCCTGGTTTTGCACTCAAGAATTACTTCTGGCGGTGCTTGGGGGAACCATATGGGAGGCCAGATATTGAACCCAGTTGGCCAGGTATAAGGCAAGTGTTCTACCTGCTGTTTTATCTTTTTTGGCCCCTCCTTCAATTCTTTTTTATAGGAAATAGTTTTTCAGTTCTCTCATTATACAGTTGGGTTTCCTTTGGATATGCTTTAGATGATGTAGCTTTCCTTATAGTAAACTATCAAGGACTGAATACAGTGCTCCAAGAAGCATCTTGATTTATGTTTTCTATGCAAATATAAACATTTTGATGCTCAAAAACCTTCTACCTAGCTGAGAATCACACCCTGCTTAATAGCCATTTATAAGCTTTCATTCTTGTGATTACAGTACTTTGGATTTCTTTAAAAATCTACTACTGTTTCCAGGAAGAAGAAAAACCTTTTAAACAAAGGGCTGCTTATCACATTTGAGTATATTTTATTTTCTATTTCTGAGCGATTTCTATTAGCTTTTAAGTAATTTGTTTATTAAATGTCTCCATTTATAATGAATATTCACAAAATAAATCTCAAGATAGGAAAGGATAAGTTTGTTTTCCATATGATGCCTGACTTATTACTGCTGCAATGTCATAGCTGGAACTCAAATATCAGTTCTAAATTGCATATCCAGGCCTGATTTCACTACACTATAACTATCTTGCCTCCATTGATAATTGGTTCACAAAGAAACAACTGAGCTTCTGGATCAAGTGAACTAATCTTGGTTCTTCTCTTCTGTCAAGTGTAGCAGCAACCCTGAGTCTTTACATATACTGTCATGTATTCAACCATGCAGGCGAATGGAGCTCTGATGCTGATACAAAGCTGAAACATGCAAGATTTGCCCACAAAAATTTGTTTGTGAATAGAGAAGAAATTTCTTTGAAATTTAAGGCTTGACTTGGAGTGATTTACTTTGCATACACTATGCATGTATGCTTATGTTTCAACTACTTATGTTTCTGTTTCATTTATGTTTCAACTATTTCTAGTGACTTAAAGTTACACTTAAAAATACTAAAACAAACAAACAAACAAAAACAACCCAACAACTATTATACCTGAAAATTTAAACTAGGAAGAGTTCTATTGGCTTTGTTTCTTGGAGTCTGAAGCAAGAATAGAAACATGAGTTACCTAACTCTCTTTTTCTTATAAAAGGAAACAAAGAATTATAGAGAAGTATCACACATTCTAGACTCTATCACTTTCATCTTTATGTTAACAGTTCTGAACAGTTGAATGATCTACAACTGAGGTTCCAGGGAGGACGTCTTGGCGATGGGATATACTATGAGAACTCTTTTGCTCCCAAAGCCTTTCAATGGTTGATCAAATTAGGTAATGACTACCTAGGGATGATTGCTAAAAATACAAATTTCAGGTTGTGTACCATAGGGATATAGGTGTTGTTTTTACTTGGCTGGACTTTAGATCAGAGCAATAGTTTGTGAACTAATAACATTTTATATCAACTGAGATATAAAATGCAGGAGTTCTAATAGGGACCAGGAACACAGCTGCAGTGATTTTTTTTAATCTCAAAGTTAGAAAACTGCATCTACTATCTCACCCAGACACAAGTGAAATCTTTGTATGATTTGTTGAGACTAACCAGAAGCATGGCCTAAACTTCTCTTACTTTGGTAGTTATTGGGGCTCTGATTATTTAGTCAAGACATTTTCTGACCAAGGCAAAAGAGAAATCCTTTTATCCATGAAGTTTTGGGAGAAGATTCTTGTCATTCTTCTTGTTGTTAATAGAGGAAGTCAAATAGGCTTTTGTGAGGTTTTTGATTCAGAGTGATATTGCGTTAGGTTCTTCCATACAACTTGATGCCCTTCTGCATAACTAATATTTTTTTCTTAGAGTTCTTCAGTATGGTACACTGAATGTAGAGGAGAATCTGTGTGTTAGAATTTTTTTGTCAGTCTTAGACATGATAAATATGAATTTAGTGGTTCCTCTTAAAATTTTCCCAAGGGTACCATTTTATTGTCTGTTGTCTCAAAGGCTTAAATCTTTTTCTGCCTTCAGTTCATAGGATACAAGCATGTAAAATCACTGGGGTTTATATAGGCAGATTTGACAAGGCTTTCATTTTTAAACTTGGACTGTCAGATATAAATCAACATTACAGCACTCTTTCCAAGAACGTGTTAGAATGCGCATGTGTTTCAGGAGCAGGCAAGATATTTCTATTATAATTTTGTTTGTTAGGTGTGATCTGAATTGTATGGCTTTGTTTTGAAACATTTACAATTTATGACTGTTAGTTCTTCTTTGTTCCCCTTCCATATCTTTCATTTCTGCTCAGAATGCCCACTTACTATTGACAATCCATGAGACATGGCTATGCACCACTTTCTTGTTAAGTTTACCATGATAGTTCTACTCTATATTCATCTTTCCTTAAACTTCTTCCATATTTTTACCTGTTCTTAGTATTTTACTTCATAATTTACTAATTGCTAACCATTTATAGCAATGCTCAATCTAACACTTTGTTTTCAACTGCTCTGTTGGCCAATGTTTTAATATATGAATCTTTCTTTTCCAATTCAATTTTAGCACATCATAGAGTGAGTACACAGTGCATGTGCCTTTTGGATACTACTCACTCTACAGTGGAGTATTCAGTGATATGTATGTCTTGTTCAGGTTGTTATAGCATAATAATGGTTATTTATTTCTTATAAGTCTAGAGACTGAGAAGCCCAAGATCAAGGTGCCAGTTGATTCAATTCCTTGTGAAAACTTGCTTCCTGCTTTGGAGACATTGGTTTTTATTGTGTCCTCACATGGTAGAGAGCAAAGAGAGAAGCAAGTTCTTTCATGTCTCCTTTTAGGTAGGCACTAATCTTATCATGAGACTTTATTCTCATGACCTAATTACCTTCCAAATATCTCATCTCCAAATACTATTCCACTAAGCGCTAGATTTTTTTATTTGAATTGGTAGGGGGAGGAGGACATAACTATTCAGCCCATCACTAGATGTTTAGGTCATGATTATTGCATATCTTACCTCTACAGTTTGTAGAGCTATATTTGAAAAAATTCAAGGATAATTTTTTTATTAAAAGCTTTCTGAAGGCAAGAACAATGTTTCCCATTAAATATCACTACAATTTAATCTTTACATTTGCAACTTGAACAAGTTGAGTATGAGTTGACTTAATTTATTAAATGACATCTTTTGCCCCAGTCTATTCTCACCTGAATAGACATCTGAAAATGTGTAGAAATAAGAAATAAAGACTTTATTTGTGGCAAGTAGACTATTCTCAAATTTAAGAAGAGATGCCATCTTTTTTTTTTTTTTTTTGCCAATTCTATGTTTATCTTTACCTGTCACATCTAAATGAAAAACAAAGACAAATCTGGAGTTCTCTTTCCATAACATCCTGGTGGTACTATTTTCTTCCTTGAAGACCTCTATAAAATTACTTTTCTATCCTTAAAATTTGTTTTGACTTTAGTTTAACTTTACAGCATGATGGGGGCTATCATTTCATATCTCTATATGGGTGTAGGATTTATCTCATACACACAAAAATTCCACTTGCTTTTCTACCATCCTTCGTTCATTCCTCCCACCATCATCTCTTTCTCTTCAGTAACCACCATTGTTTCTACTGATTCCAAATGTTAGTTTGACTCCTTCCTGATAGTTGTTTGCTTAGCTGTTTATATCCCACATTTGACTGAAATCATCTGGTAGTACTATTTTAGAGATATTCTAGTTTTAAATTATAATTACTTGAATTTTCTTATAGCCCAAAGAATTTTAAATCTTTTATAAGCCCCCTATATCCAGAATATGGCATAAAAATTCTGTTATGTATAGTTTTCATATACCTATCAAGATGTAATCAATTTTTATGAAAAGACACCCTTAAATGCAAAGGAGTATTATAAAATAATGGAACAAAATGCCATTAATTATCTTCAAGTTTAATATCCTTCAAGTTTTTCTGGGTGAGTGTGGTGGTAATCAGGAACAAGCAGAATTTAAAACTTCTACACTTGAGTTTTTATATTAGAAATGCAAACTTTATTACGAGGAAATATGGGAATGTCCCTGCACCAACCACTGTTTTACCCAATCTTCTATTTCCAAGTAAACATTTTCCATGTAATATAATCAGTTCAAGAGAAGTGCTAAATTTTGGGAATTTCTTCTATTTATTTTATTTTTTTCTCTCCCCCACCCCAAAGAGAATTTAGTTGAATCAAGAATTCCAAGAGTTCATCTTTAAAGAGAACTTCATAGACATGCAATATTTTTGGAGTTCTGTTTATTTAAGTAGTATCATGAGGTCTAGTCTTTCTTCCACTCCATTATGACATGGAATGCATTATTGGTTTAATTTCTATAATAAGTGTATTGGGAAAAGAGTAGTAAGAGAAAGCAAAATCTTAATTTAGGTTTGATAACCAAAACTTGTAAGGATATTGGCAGATACTTGAGTCTTCAGGGGCTTCCCATTCATTCCTCTAGTCCAAGATTCACTTGATGGTTAGGGCCAAACAATGACAAGGTTGAGAATAGCGGAAAATAAGAGGAGCAGTGATTTATGTGAAGGAAGAAGACCAAAGAAAACTTTAGTCTGGGGTTCTTGAAAGAAGCCCAGGTTTTATTCAGAAAAAAATGGTAATGGTGAGCAATTATTCTTTCCTTTATAGTGAGCAAGCCTGTTCCATTGTATATACCCATTTAGGGATGATTCACAATATAATTTTATTCCAGGTCAAAGGACCTCATTTATTCAATGCTCTATTTCTATCTGTTGAATTGTTGCTGACTAGATCTTCTGAGGACAATTTAAAGAAATTGAGAATACAGAGGAGAATGAGTAAATCACTAAAGACCATGCCCTCTGAGTGTCTATTAGAAGTTTTCTTTTTCTTTGCATATCGAACATCTCAAGAGAGAAGGTGTGAGATTATTGCCATGATACTTCAGAAGGCATAATGAGAACCACTGTATGAAAGTGGCAGGGAGACACATTTGAACTCATCTGAAAGAATTTCCTATAGTTAATCCTGTCAGAGAAGAGTGAGCTCTAAATTGCTAAGTATTTGAACAAATTTAGTGGCCACTCTTCAAAAATGTTTTGGGGAAAGCCCTGTCTAAAAAGTAATGCTGTACACTATTTACAGTAGCCAGAATCTGGAAACAAGCCAGTTGCTCAACAACAGGTGAGTAGCTAAAAAAAACTGGTATATCTACACAATAAAATACTATGCAATCATTAGAAAAAATAAAGTCATGAAGTTTGCTTACACATGGATGAACAAGGAGAT
>PVKC010018304.1:0-19706 GCA_004027635.1 Crocidura indochinensis
GGGTTACTCCTGGCTATTTGCTCAGAAGTCGCTCCTGGCAGGCACAGGGGACCATATGGGATGCCAGGATTTGTCCTTCTGCATGCGGTCCATCCTAGGTTAGCGCAGGCACCTTATCTCCAGCACCACCACCCGGCCCCTAGAATTTTTTTCTCATGCAATCTTTAGCTCTGGGAGTTTTTCTGCAATGATGTTCTTGACTGTTGATTCTTCCTGGGGATTTTCTTCCTGGGTCTCTGAGACTCCAATGAGTCTTATGTTGTTTCTGTTGAGTTTATCAAAGTCTTCTATTTTGATCTGTTGACATTCTTTGTGGATTTTTCCATTATCTAATCATGTGGCTCTTTTCCAATCTCTTCTGTTGGATCAGAGTGATATCACAGTGGCAGGGTGTTTGCCTTGCACACAGGTGCCTTGAGATGGATCCAGGTTTGGTTCAGGCATCTTGGCACCCCTGAGCCTACCAAGAGTAATTTCTGAGTGCAGAGCCAGGAATAACCCCTGAGCATTGTCGAGTGTGGCTCCAAAACAAGCAAAACTAATTTCTTCTGTTGTATGGTGTTGTTATACATCTCATCTTCCAGCTCACTGATTCTGTCCTCAACTGCTCTTACTCTGTTGGAGATGCTTTTCCATTGAGGTTTTCATTTCATCTACTTTTTTTCAGATCTGTTATTTCAGTTTGGAGTTTTTTTTATCTATCTTCATAACCTCTTGGTTCTTATTTGTGCCTCATTCAGCTTGATCTATGCTTTCTTTGAGTTCTATGAACACCCTCCATATTTCTTTTCTAAACTCCTTATCTGAGAATCTAACTAAATACTTGGCACTTTTCAGATCATCAGATCTGCCATCTTCATTCTCTATGCCTGGTACTGGCGCGTGTTGTTTCCCCATTGTCATGTTTGTTATGCTTTTTTTTATTCTACATGTTATGGTAGCATTCACAAGAAGATGTACAAGGCTGCAGAGTGTCTGGGCTATTTTCTGGCCCCACCCTGTTTGGGCATTTCCAGCTCACCTTAGATCATGCAGCTTCCACAGGTGCTTCTGGGTGAGGTTGGTCTCAAAGGCTATAGCTGATGGTCAGACTGCAGACCCTTGCAATGGCATTCAACAGCAATCTGAAAACATCTTTTTAGCATGAAACTCAAAGGAATCAATTGAGAGACATCCAATTAGAAGGCAATATGAAGACCAATCCGAAGGCCTCTATGGACACTGTTTAAAAATAAGCCATTCTATAGACCAAATTTACTTGTTCATCTGAAGATGGACATTTACACTATTTCTGCTTTTTGACTAATGATACCATCAACCTGGCATGCAAGAAGGATTTTCTTGAGGGGCACAACAACATCTAAAATCTCCATACCTTGCGAGAAACTATTCACCCAATATTCATCAGATAAGGGGCTAATATCTAAGATATACAAGGTACTGACAGAACTTAACAAGAAAAACATCTAACCCCATCAAAAAATGGGGAGAAGAAGTGAACAGACACTGTCAAAGAAGAAATACAAATGGCCAAAAGACACATGAAAATAAAATGTTCCACATCACTAACCATCAGGGAGATATAAATCAGACAACAATGAGGTACCATCTCACACCACAGAGACTGGCACACATCACAAAGAACAAGAACAATCAGTGCTGGTAGGGATGTGTGGAGAAAGGAACTCTCACTCACTGCTGGTGGGAATGCTGTCTAGTCCAGTCTTTATGGAAAACAATATGAAAATTCCTCAAAAAACTGGAAATTGGGCTTTCATTTGATCTAGCTACACCCCTCTTAGGGATATACCCTAGGAATACAAAAACACTATACAAAAACGTCTTCTGCACACTTATATTCATTGCAGTGCCATTTACAATAGCCAGAAACTGGAAACAACCCAGATGCCTGACAATAGATGAATGGCTAAAAAAACTGTGATACATTTACACATAGAATACTATCCAGCCTTCAGAAAAATGAAGTCATGAAATTTTCCTATACATGGATAAACATGGAAACTATTATGCTGAGTGAAATAAGTCAGAGGGAGAGAAATAGATACGAAATAGTCTTATGCATCTATGTGTTTTAAGAAGATAAAAGACATTATTATAATAATGCCCATAGACAATAGAGATGAGGGCTGGAATATGAAGCTTACCACAAAGAGTTGTGAGTCCAGTTAGAGAAATGACTAAGTACACTGACAACTATCATGACAATTGTAGTGAGTGAGAGAAGTAGAATGCCTGTATCAAATACAGGTAAGGAGTGGGAAAGAAGGAAGTTGGGTGGTGGTGGGAATGTTGCACTGTTGAAGGCAGGGGTTCTTTTTATAATTAAAACTCAACTGCAGGGCAGGAGCAATAGCACAGTGATAAGGCATTTGTCTTGCATGCAACCAACACAGGACAGACCCCGATTCGAATCTTGGCATCCCATATGGTCCCCCAAGTCTGCCAGGAGTGACTTCTGAGCACAGAGAGAGAAGTAACTCCTGAGCACCGCCAGGTGTGACTCAAAAACAAAAACAACAATAACTCAACTACAAACATGTTTGTGATCATGGTGCTTTAATAAAGATATTTAAAATTTTAATAAAATAAAATCCCCATTTTTCATGAAATTTTTTAATCACTGTAATATTCTATTTCCATTCTGTTTTTCATCCTTGATATAACCATACTGTTCACCAAAGATCATAAGTATTCTGAATTTCTATTCCTTCATGATCAAGAATAAGTAGTATCCAGGATCATGGTGATGTCTCAAAGGGTGGGGGTGTTTGCATCACATGCTGGTGCACTGGGTTTGATTTTCTGCATTACATGGTCCACTGAGTACCACTGACATGGCTCCCAAAACAAAATATAAACTATTTCACAGCAAGTAGGGCACTTGTTTTGCATGCAGACAACCCATACCCTATTCCTGGAATTCCTTATAGTACCCCAAGCAAGCACTGCCATGAGAAATTTCTGGGTACAGAGCAAGGAGTAAAAGCTGAGCATCACCAGGTGTGGCCTTCTACCCAAAAAACTATTACTATGGGCTGGGGATTTTGCTCCTGTTGTGCATGTGTGTCCCCTGGAGTTAGCCTCAACACCAGGGGGTGGGGGATGGAGGGGGGAAGGAAAATGGGGGAGGGTAACTAGGAAACTAGTACAGAGGTTAGAATATCCTGTTTTCAGATCCAAGTTCAATCAGGGATACCACATGGCCTCCTGGGCATTGCTATGTATGACTCAGGAGATAGCAAATTGAATTGTTGCCTGGTTAATTACCACCTGGACAACCCTCAAAAATATAGACAAAAAAAGTTATGGAATGACTTGTATTCTGGAACTAGACATGTGGCTTTAAAGAAAAGAATATTCCTCACGAAGTAGAAAGCCTGTCTAGAATGCAGGTGGGTGTGGAGAGGAGGGAGATTTGGGTCTTGGTAATGGGAACGTGCACTGGTGAACTTTACATGACTGAAACTCAACTACAATCATATCTGTAATCAAGGTGTTTAAATAAAAAATATATATTCCTAACATGCAGGAAATTTAGGTTCGAACACCTGCATAGCCAAAATGGGAAAAGTTAGAGAATATAAAATTCAAGAAAAATAAGGGTGAAGGCAGCTCAGGGGTCTTCCAAAGTGAGTCCTCAAGTATCCTCAGAGGCAACATTCTACCCACCAAACAGAAGAGGAAACATAGGTCTCCCAAACACTCAGCAGATGCACTTCAGAAACTGTTCCTCCCAAAGTTAGAAGACAGTGAAACATCTTCCAAAGTGGCTGCAAGAATATTTTCATTCTATTAACATCATTAAAATGGCAGTACTTTTCAAAGCAAAGCACAGTTTTAATGGAATTCCTAATGTATACCATGCCATTTTCAAAGAAATAGAACAAGTACTCCTAAAATTGACATGGAAAAAAATCTCCAAGAATAGCTAAAGCAATGGGAGGCATCACTTTCCCAATTTCAAACTGTACTATGAAGCTGTAGTCTTAAATACAGCATGGTATTGGAATAAAGACTGATCCTCAGATCAATGGATTAGACTTAAATATTCTGAAACTGACCCTCAGGTATATGACAAGAAATGCAAAGCAGAGCAAGGAAAGCTCTTCAACAAGTGATGTTGGAAAATTGGTCAGTTAAATGCAAATAAAAGTGAACTCAAACCACTCTCTAATACCATGCACAAAGTCAAATCAAAATGGATTAAAGACCTGAGTTAGAGAAAAAATATAGGAACAAAATACACAGAGGAAAATGTAAGTAAAACACTATGACATTGGGGCCCCGGAGATAGCATGGAGGTAAGGCGCTTGCCTTTCATGCAGAAGGTCATCGGTTCGAATCCCGGTGCCCCATATGGTCCCCTGTGCCTGCCAGGAGCAATTTCTGAGCATGGAGCCAGGAGTAACCCCTGAGCACTGCAGGGTGTGACCCAAAAACCAAAACAACAACAAAAAAAAAAAAAACCAAAAAAAAAAAAAAAAACCACTATGACATTGAAGCTAATGACATCTTTAAAGATTAAACACCTCTGGCCAACCAAATGGAAGCAAAAACAAACAAATTGGACTACATATAACTAAGAGGCTTCTGAACCTCAAAGTGATTTGGATATAAAAACTCCCTAAAGAATGGGAAAAACTATTTACCCAATAGTCATTTGATAAGGGATTAATATCTACAATATACAAGACACTAATAGATCTTAATAAGAAAAAACATCTAATTCTAAACAAAGAATAGGGAGAAGAAATTCAACAGATATTTCATCAAAGAAGAAATACAAATAGTCAAAGGCACATTAAAAGATGCTCCACATCATTAATCATCAGGGAGGTGCTAATCAAAACAACAATGAGATATCATCTCACACCAGAGAGACTGTCACACATCACAAAGAACTAGAACAGCCAGTGCTGGTGAAAAGGAGAAAGGTGACAGGAAAAAAGTGACTCTCACTCACTGTTGGTGGAAATGTAGACTGGTTCAGCCTTTTTTGAAAGCAGTATGGATAGTCCTCAAAAAATATAAATTGAGCTTTCATATGATCCAGCAATACCACGCTTAGGAAAATACCCTAGAAGTCTAATAACACAATGCATAAAAGCACTCTGCATTTCTATGCTTATCATAGAACTATTTACAATAGCCAGAATCTGGAAACAACCCAAGTGCCTGAGAACAGATGAGTGGCTAAAGAAACTGTGGTACATCTACATGATGGAATACTACACATTTGTTAGGAAATATGAAGTTATGAAATTTGCTTCTACATGAATGAATATGAAGGAAATTATAATGACCAATATATATAGAATAATGAAAGTAATAATTGTGGAATATAAAAATAACAAGAATAATAAGATAGTATGGTAATAGTATCTAGAAACAATAGAAATTAGGGCCAAGAAGACCAGCCCATGGTAGAAAGTGGGGGAGAGTGGTTAGGATAGAGAAAAGACCACTATGGCAATGACAGTTGGAATTAATCACTTAGACAAGATTTGGATAATGGTAAGTATTGTTATCCCAAGGAAACAATCATTAAAATCCATGTAAATAATATCTCTGAAAAGAAATTTAAAGTAGAAACCCTTAGGGTGTTTAATGAGCTCAAAGAAACAATGAAATGGATATCTAACAAAACACAAGAGGATATTAAGAGCAGAAATGAGAAAACTACAAATAAAAATTACACCAATGAAATAATTTGGTAGGCAAAATAAAAAACTTACTAGAAGGTTTCAGCATCAGAGTACCATCCACTGGACATAATCAGTGTCTTCATGATGAGATGAGATGAAGAAGACTTTGAGACAACTGAGATAGAAAAAGGCCTCAAAATAAATGAACAGCTGACAAGAAAACTTTGGGGTGAATTCAAAGCGGAACAACATAGGAATCATTGGGGTCTTTGATAGTCAGCAAGACAGCCCAAATGTCAAAGCTATTGCTGAGAAGTTCCCAGAGCCAGAGAACAAGCACATGGTCCCAAATCCTGGAGGGC
Source organism: Crocidura indochinensis (assembly GCA_004027635.1). Classification (NCBI taxonomy): domain Eukaryota; kingdom Metazoa; phylum Chordata; class Mammalia; order Eulipotyphla; family Soricidae; genus Crocidura; species Crocidura indochinensis. Next base: position 6,029 of record PVKC010018304.1, read on the forward strand.
ACCAACTGAAAGAGATTCAAATAAAAGTATACCAAAACACATCCTAACCAGAATGACAAAACCATAGAAATAAGAATACTGAGAGCAGGGCCCGGAGAGATAGCACAGCGGTGTTTGCCTTGCAAGCAGCCAATCCAGGACCTAAGATGGTTGGTTCAAATCCCAGTGTCCCATATGGTCCCCTGTGCCTTCCAGGAATGATTTCTGAGCAGATAGCCAGGAGTAACCCCTGAGCACTGCCGGGTGTGACCCAAAAACCAAAAAAAAAAAAAAAAAAAAAAAAATACTGAGAGCAGCAAGATCAAAAAAGGAAATTATATACAAAGAAGCATGATTAATTAATTAATTTTAATTAATAATTGATAATTAATAATTAAAGCAGATTTACCAAAGAAAACCCTCCAGGTCTGAAGTCAATGACGGGATATGACTTAAAAAATATTTTTAGGGGGCCTGGGAGATAGCATGGAGGTAAGGCGTTTGCCTTTCATGCAGAAGGTCATCAGTTCGAATCCCAGTGTCCCATATGGTCCCCCGTGCCTGCCAGGAGCAATTTCTGAGCACAAAGCCAGGAGTAACCCCTGAGCACTGCCGGGTGTGACCCAAAAAAACAAAAAAAAATATTTTTAGGGGCCGGCGTGGTGATACTAGAGGTAAGGTGCCTGCCTTGCCTGCACTAGCATAGGACAGACCTAGGTTCGATCCCCTGGTGTCCCATATGGTCCCCAAGCCAGGTGTGATTTCTGACCTCATAACCAAGAGTAACCCCTGAGCGTCACCAGGTGTGGCCCAAAAAAAAAATGCTTTTAACAACAGTGAAAAGAATGTCTCAACAAGAATCAAGAAATGCTTTACCCAGTCAAACTTTAATTCAGATATTTTTGGTTTTGGGTCACACCCAGCAGTGCTCAGGGGCTACTCTTAGCTCTATGCTCAGAAATCGCTCCCAGCAGGCTTGGAGGACCATATGGGATGCCAGGACTCGAATCACCATCCTTCAGCATGCAAGGCAAATGCCCTACCGCTATGCTATCTCTCCAGTCCCTTAATTCAGATTTTAAGGAATAATACACAATGGATAAACAATAGCTCAGGAACTTCATAGACTCAAATAATGTTTTCTAGAAAAACTAAAAAGACCACTTAAGACAATTCCCACAAACACTTCAAACTCCTATAGAAAGATTACACAAAATTCCATGATAATTATCTCTCAATGTCATTGTCTCTAATGTCCAATGATATTAGGTTGAATTAGGAAATTAAACCTAACTTTCGCTGCCTGCAGAATAAATAATCAGAACAAATACAGATTCAAAGTAAAATGTTAGAAGATAATCCTTCAAGCAAACAACTCTCTCAAAAAGGCTGATGTGGCCATGCTAGTATCAGACAACATAGACTTCAGGCTTAAAAAGGTGGTAAGAAGGGCTGGAGAGATAGCATGGAGGTAGGGTGTTTCACCTTGCATACAGAAAGAAGAAGGTGGTTTGAAGCCGGCATCCCATATGGTCCCCTGAATGTGGGTGCCCTGCCTGCAGGAACACCAATTAAGATGTTGTTATTCTTTCTTGGAGGGAGATGACGCATACACAAAGATACAGTGACAGACACGGAGACAGACAAGAGTGGGGAAAGGATTCCAGATACAAATCTGTTTATTGAAACTCAAGGCCCAACTTATATACTTTTTTGTGGGCACAGTTCTACTCGTAAATATGTCAATAGGGGGTAGATACATTGAACAGGCCAGATTGTCCAGATAACAGGACCCATTGGCAAGTGGGATGGAATGTACAGATAATGAGATCCATCTCCATCAGGCCAGGGTGCACCGATAATGGAACCCATCTCGGGAATATCAGAATGTACAGATAATGGGGACCTCATCATTTAGACTCAATTTCCCAGGACCAAACTTCTGTGCCTTCTTTGTTTCTGTACAAGCCTTAAATTTTAAAGGTTTACATTTATTTCTCAAGGCTGCCTTCTTTTAGTGCAGCTCTCTGTTTGTTGCAGAGGCCTGCTTTTAGCAAAGTTCTGTGTTTGTCACAGGCCCTGCTTTTTAGCTAAGTTTTCTGCCTGTTATAAGGGCTCCCATCATATCCCCCCTTCTTCTAATATAAAGCAATATTAAAAGTATAATATGCTAACTATAACTGTGAGATTACATTCTTTAATAGCTATCCTATATTCTAAATTACTCTATATACTTCTATTTAGTTGGTCAAACATCCTGATCCCGAGCATTTTATAATATTCTCAGGGATCAATATTTTCCCTTAACAGGCTGTATTCCATCCAGGTATTCTGAAAGACTATCAGGCCTCAGCTTCCCACATCAGGTTTTGCCTGTATAATAAAAGTAGAAGGAAGTAAATGTTCCCATGAATATACTAGGAAAAGTTTTCCAAAGGTAGGAATATAGCCAATAAGTTGTTGCTTAACAGAGAGGTCCAGGTGTCCATTTAAGGTCAGTCCTTTACATCGCAAGCATCGGATCATCCCATTTAACTTGGTTGGATTAGCATTAGCACCTTTGTCATGAGAAAGTATGGCAGTGTGCACACTATGTTTATACTTTATAAGGAGTTTCACCGAGGTTTATTGCCTATGGAATCCCACTGGCAATGAATAGTACCCAGTTAAGGTGCCCAAAGGGGTCGTATTCCAGGGTCTCCTTATATGTCACTGCACTTCACACCAATGAGTAGGCTCAACCTGAATGAATGATGTTTAGTGTTCTAATCCCAAATACTCTGGGCCTGATTGTTGCCTTTCCATATTTGGTCAGGCTTTTTATTCCTGAAATTCTAGCAGTACCAGTGTGTGGCTCCACTAGAAGATCTCAGAGTGGAGATGGGCAACTCTACTAAACAAGGTGTGAAAGAGAATCTTATTTTTTGGATTTTTCCCTTACTGATCTATACATTGTCTTGACCTTGCTAAATTTTGCCCACATTCCATGCAGTATTCCTTGACATGCCATTTTAATGGTCCATGCTGGGGTAAGTACCATGCTAGGATGTCTCCACGGCTGTTCCTGTGTATGGCCTTATCATGAATTATGTGGTGGTGTTCACAGTCTCACAGGATTCCACCAGGAAGCCTCTGTCCTGCAAGTCTAAATGATGATAATGTACCTGAATAGGTTTTGCCATTAATTCATCAACTTGATGTTTAACAAAATCAGTTAATTTTTTTAAAAGCCCATGGCCCAAATGAGATTACCAATAGTAAACCAATGAAGAGGGAAAGGAAGAAAGGCAAGAGGGTGTTTAACCAATCAAACATATTCCACATTCCTTCATCCTGTTTAATGTGTAAGGCCAGGTAGTGTAATTTATCAATTTTATCCTGAATTTCCTGGCTATTATCAGAAATGTTACAGCAACACATGCCTTTCACTTTCTCACAGCCTTGATGATGAAACAGTAGTAGGTAGTCTATGACTGCTCTATTGTCAGGGCAGCATGTTTCATTTGTGTCTGTTTCTGATTAAGCAAGACAATGGCTGTGGGGTAGCATTTAGGGATTTAGCTAAGTTGCACCCTATATGTTGCAATTGTCGTTGATTAATAGATTCAAAAAAAAAAGAATAGTCCTACTATAGACATGATCATGGCTACACTTTCAGCATCAGACAAAAAGGAGACATTATCTAAATACTTTTCTGATAAGGGGACAGATCAAATCCTCATTTCTGATAAATCTCTTTCAATTGATGCTTATTGGTAAAAAGACTGTCAGTAGTGACAGACAACATTCTCCTGTGGCAGTAGCAGGGATATAATTTTAAGTTTTTAAGTATGTTTTCCACAGGTAAAGAACCATTCTAATAGTGAGTGTATATGACCATAGTTAGAGCACATGTTTTCAAATTTAGAGCATTTAAGAGGACCCAATTTCTGACATTGGGGTGATGAGCACATAAAATTTTACACAAGTACTTTGGTTAGTATAATAACATAAAGAAAAAACAGTTTAACCACTTTATTTGGAATAGAATAGGAACTGGGACCCCAATGAGGCAGATCCCTATATGTGACTGTCTTATTGGGAAAATAGGAGAAAAAAGCAAGGTTGGCAATAGCATCAGTAGGTTTGCAAACTGGTCTAACACAATGGCCTAACATATAATGCATACGTGTATCTTGTTGCAAAGAAAATGAACTAAGATTGAGGCTTTCTGCCAAAGAGCTCCAATAATTTTGCCCAACGGGAACAGAGTGGCAAAACAGAAGCACATTGCCCCAACATAACTGTCAGTAAAATCATTGACAAATACATGGTGGGTATTTTTATCTGCAGGGCTGGAGTGTCTATCATGGTTTCCATCTAAGCATTCTTTCATTCAGCGTTTTCTGGGAGTGCCTGGTCCTCGGCATCATCATATGGAGCCATTTCATCTCCAGGGCGTTCCTCCTGGAGCAGGTGGTCTCCTTGTTCATCTTGTTCTTTGAGTTCTGTGGAAGGAGTAGAGGGGGAAATCTCAGGGTTTGTTGCTGTCCTGGAAACAGTTTGATTAATTTGTTTTACCAGCCTTTCTGGTAGCCAAAGAGCTGCTCTTCTTTGGTATCAAATACACACTGATCCTCATCCCCATATAAGAGCAGGATCAGGATCATGACAAGTGTTTGTGAGTGGATCCCTCCATAGGACTAGGGCATATACCTTCTTTGCAGAAGGGTGCCATAGTCTGTCAGCAGCAGAGTTACCTGCTTGATTGAGCTGTAGGAAATTAATGACGAACAAGGCGTGCGTCAGCACATTATATGGAGAGCCTTTTATTGTACAGGTTTGTCCAGTTTTTAGTCTCAAGATTATATTCTTGAGAGTTTGATGGGCTCATTCTTTAATGCCTTGGCCTTGGGGATTATAAGGAATTCCCGTTTTGTGGCAAATGAAAAATGCCTTACAAAAAGACTAAAATTTGTTTCCGGTATACCCTAGGCCATTATCTGTTTTTATGACTTTTGGCATGCCCATAACGGAAAAGCAAGATAATACATGAGTGATAACGTTTTTGCTAGCTTTTCCTGCTTGTAAATTCCCATGCATAAAGCCACTATTAGTATCAATAGTTACATGAAGATATTTAAGTTGACTAAATTCAGGGACATGTGTGACATCCATTTGCCAGATTTTATTGGGGGATCAATCCCCTGGGATTGACTCCTAAATGAGGAACAGGTAGCTTTGACACACAGGCAGAGCATTGCTTAACAATTTGCCTGGCTTGTTCTCTTGTGATTTTAAATTTAAGTCTCAGTGTATTAGCATTTAGGTGGTGCGAGGAGTGGTCCTGTATAGCAGTATCCACGCATTCATCCACTAGGGCTGTGAATCAGTTGCTTCATCTGTCAGGGAGTTACCCAAGGATAGTGGCCCAGGAATATGCCCTTAAGTGGACAATAAAAAATGGCACCGTTATTTTTCTAATTAATTGTATGATGTCACTGAACAATTTAGTGGCATTGGAAATTGGTTTTAGATAACTTACTGTCTCTAATAAAGCTATGGAATATGCCACATATGCACTATCTGTATATAGATTAAAGGGCTCATTATGATATTTTTAAACACTTCTAAAATTGCACATAATTCTACCAATTGTGCAGAAGTATAATCAGTGGATATTATGGTGGACACATCATTAGTCACATAGGCAGTATTACAGAAGACCCATCAGTAAATATCACATTTGCATTATTAATAGGAGAGGATTGTGGTATAATGGGAAAAATTCAAGCATGCATTTTAAAAATTTGGATAAATTTATTTGCTGTATAATGATTATCAATATTTCCTTTAGAGGAGGCACATGTCAAAGGCCAGTCATCTGTAGTTTGCATTAGCCAATTAAGATTCTGTTTATTATAAGGTTGAATAAGATAATCAGGTTTCTTTATAAAATATTTTTTGCAAAATTCTCTTCCTGCTTCAATAAGTTCAGCCACCAGTATATAATAGGGAACCAGCACTTTTCTAGAGGAGACTGGCAAATGTATTCGTGAAATGGGATTGTCTTGCCAAATTAATCCAGCGGTTGTATGCATAGTAGTGAGTATTATAAAGCTAAACGCTGTAGAATAATCATGTGCACAAACAAATTGAGAGGATATAGCTTCCTCAACTTTAGCTAATGCTTGTTGTGCTTTAGGTGTTATTTCTCTGGAGGATTTAGGGTCAGAATCTCCCTTTAAAATATAGAACAAATGGGGCCGGAGAGATAACATGGAGGTCAGGCGTTTGCCTTGCATGCAGAAGGTCGGTGTTTCGAATCCCAGCATCCCATATGGTTCGCCAAGCGAGCCTGCCAGGAGTGATTTCTGAGTGTAGAGCCAGGAGTAATCCCAGAGGGCTGCCAGGTGTGACCCCCCCCAAAAAAATCAAACAAAGGCTTTAATTCTCCAGTAGTTAGACGTACGTAGGGTCAAAGAAAATTTATATGTCCTAATAATTGTTGAAAATCATGTAATGTTTTTAAGTGTGATGTCTTTAGCTGTGTTTTCTGGGTTAAGATTTGCTGATTGTGCAATTGAAATCCTAAAAAGGACTATGGCTCAGAAAATTGTATTTTGTCTGAGGCAATTTGAAATCCTGCACTGACTAATTTAGTGACTAACATATGACAACATTGTATTATGTAATCTGTATTCACTCTTGCTAAAAGAAGATTGTCCATATAATGAATAAAATATAAATATACGCCTGTGGGGCATGGAGGTAAGGCGTTTGCCTTTCATGCAGAAGGTCATTGGTTCGAATCCTGGCATCCCATATAGTCCCCTGAACCTGCCAGGAGCGATTTCTGAGCATAGAGCCTGTGTAACCCTGAGTGCTGCTGGGTGTGGCCCAAAAAACAATATATATGTATATATATGTATATGTATATGTGTGTGGCCATAAATTTTTAATTGGTTCAATTACCTGTGCTACATACTTTTGACACAAAGTAAGACTGTTTGCTATGCCCTATGGGAGGACTTTCCAATGGTAATGTTTCATGGGAGCTTTAAAATTGACTATAGGAATGCTTAAAGCAAATCTTTTCTTATCATCAGGGTGTAAAGGAATAGAGAAAAAAACCTTTAAGATCTATTACTATTTTATAGGCATTAGGGGGAATGGCAACTGGGGATGGCAGGCCAGGCTGCAATGCTCCAAAAATTACCTTAGTTTTATTAACTTCTCTCAAGTCTTGTAATAGCCTCCACTTACCTAATGTCTTTGTAATAACAAGTATTGGGGTATTCCAGGGGGAGGAGGTGGGCTCGGTATGGCCTGCAGAAAGCTATTTCAGTACTAACTTTCCTGTGGCTTCCAGTTTTTCGCTGGTTAAAGGCCACTAATCAACCCATACAGGCTGATCTGATTGCCAGGTTATTTTCTCTGCATGAGGTACAGGGATGTCAACAACCACTATTATAAATTTTCTAAGCCTGCCCTGTTATTTCTGCGGCACAGTTCTAGGGGAGTAAAACGCCCTTGAGAGAGCCTGCCCAAGCCTTGTCCTGGAACATAACCTTTTCTCATCATAATATCTAATCCTCTGCTATCTATCAAAACTAGACCCATTTGTCCCAAGATATCTCTGCCCCACAAGTTTACAGGCAGACCAGGCATAACATATGGTTTTTACATTGCCAGAATGGCCTTCAGAACTCTGCCAGTGTAAATAAGTATGGCTTGATAAGGGATGTCTAGATTGTCCTATATCTTATAAATGTGTGATTGAAGTTGTTAAAGGACACGAATGAAGCCAATTCTCTTGTCTAATGATGGTGGCATCAGCCCCAGTGTCAACCAGGCCACTAAATTCTTTTCCATTAATTTTTAAAGTAAGCATAGGCTTTCCCTTAGATACCTGTTCCATCCAAAAAATATCTGAAGAACCTAAACAGTTTGTTCCCCGCTGCTCAGTGAGTGCTGGATTTTGAGTCTTGTGCAAGGGGAGCAAAATCAGCTGGGCTATTCTTTGTCCAGATTCAACTACAAGACATGAGGAGGAGGTTGTTGCCACAAATTACAGCTGCCCAGTAAAATCATTATCAATTAAACCTAGTGAAATATGCAAGCCTTTCAATATAATGCTGCCACTCCCAATAATTAACCCCAAAGTATTAGGAGGCAGGGGACTAGTAGCATTAACTGGAATAATTTGTGGACCTTGATTTGCTCTTAATATTGTTGTGATGTTGCAGAGGTCCAGTCCTGAGCTCTCTGCTGTGGTGCAGGAAAGTTCTGCAATGGGGGTCACATGCTGCATCTTTTGATTGCCCTGCATATGGCTGGGTGGAGCTGTAAATGGTTGGTTGGCGCAAAACCCGGGGCCCTATTGTTGTGAGTCCAGTATGGGGCCTGGGGTGGGCCTGCCTGAAGTTTCCTGATGGGGGAGGTGGCAATCTCTGGGCAACCAATAGCCCAGTGTCTGCCTCGATTACATCTGGGGTAGATCCCTGGGAGCCTCGATCTTAATCCTGGTCTGTTAGGGCAGTCTCTCAGAAAATATCCCTATTGTCCACAAGAAAAGAATCTTCTATAACCTCTTTAAGCATATCTTGCTCCGTTTAAGACAGCACCCATTGTAAGGCTCATATTGTGCAATGATCCAATACCTACACATAGTTGTATGTAGTCTAACAGAGTTTTTCCTTTCCTGTTAGGTCTAAGAGCTGCCTGACATACTGGGTTTGCATTATCAAAAGCCAATTGCAAAGTAAGAGGATTATTTGGTTCAGAATATTCCATCAGTTTTTCTGCCACATTAATTAATCTATTAGCAAAATCACTATAGGGTTCCTCGGGGTCTTGTTTTATAGAGGCAAGTGAGGAACTAAAAGAACCTTTATGAAGTAATTTCTTCCAATCCCGCATGTCTGCCAATTGAATTTGTGAGAAAAAAAAAAAAAAAAGACCCACAAGATACAAATTTTGTTTTCTTCGGGAGTGTTATAAGGCCTTTTCCCCAGCATCTAGCTAAGGACCAATTAGCACTTTCACTCCCTTGGTCGTAATTTTTCTGGGCAGTCTTTTTAGAAAAGTCATGAAATTCTGATTTCCGTAATAAATAGTTACCACCTTCTAGCACAGCGTGAGCTGTATAATACCAATCGGCTGGAGTCATCCACATATCTCCCAAAGTTTCAAGGATTTCCAGAGTAAAGGGGGCTACCGGTCCATATTGATTAACTGCTGCCATTAATTCTTTTAAAAGTTTCATGCTGGGGCCCAGGAGATAGCATGGAGGTAAGGCGTTTGCCTTTCATGCAAAAGGTCATCGGTTTGAATCCCGGTGCCCCATATAGTCCCCCGTGCCTGCCAGGAGCAATTTCTGAGCATGGAGCCAGGAGTAACCCCTGAGCACTGCCGGGTGTGACCCAAAAACCAAAAAAAAAAAAAAAAGTTTCATGCTGAGCTGCTCATATCTACGTGCTGCAGCTTCTGCAGGGAGTTCGGAGAGGCAAGCACTCTTCCCCTCGCTAATTTTCATTTTCACTGTCACTGTCTGGCAGGCGAGAGTTTTAAGGCAGATGACGTAAAAATCTATGGCTTAAGCCACAGCGTGGGTGTGGCAAGACCTCAGTAACTGGAAAAAAAATTTAAGTGATCTGGCATGGTGCTATTAGGTTTCTGCCATTTAGAGATAATTTTTTAAGGTCTCCCACAGGCTGTGTTCTTTACACTGACTGTATAGAAAGAGGAGGTACAGTAAATGCTCCCCATATACACGTCACACCGGGACCCTTTGCCTGGTCTGTATTGTGAATGGGGGAACCAAATTTTTTTTAATATTTTATTTAAACACCTTGATTATAAACATGATTGTGTTTGGGTTTTTCAGTCAAGTAAAGAACACCACCCATCACCAGTGCAACATTCCCATCACCAGTATCCCAAATCTCCCTCCTCCCCAACCCACCCCTGTCTGTACTCTAGACAGGCTTTCTATTTCCCTCATACATTCTCATTGTTAGGATAGTTCACAATGTAGTTATTTCTCTAACTAAACTCATCACTCTTTGTGGTGAGCTTCATGAGGTGAGCTGTAACTTCCAGCCCTCCTCTCTTTTGTCTCTGAAAATTATTATTGCAAGAATGTCTTTCATTTTTCTTAAAACTCATAGATGACTGAGACCATTCTGCATCTCTCTCTCTCTCTCTCTGACTTATTTCACTCAGCATAATAGATTCTATGTACATCCATGTATAGGAAAATTTCATGACTTCATCTCTCCTGACAGCTGCATAATATTCCATTGTGTATATGTATCACAGTTTCTTTAGCCATTCATCTGTTGAAGGATTTCTTGGTTGTTTCTAGAGTCTTGCTATGGTAAATAGTGCTACAAGAAATATAGGTGTAAGGAAGGGATTTTTGCATTGTATTTTTTGTTCTAGGGCATATTTCTAGGAGAGGTATAGCTGGATCGTATGGAAGCTCGATTTCCAGTTTTTGGAGGAATCTCCATATCGTTTTCCATAAAGGTTGGACTAGATGGCATTCCCAACAGCAGTGGATAAGAGTTCCTTTCTCTCCACATCCCTGCCAACACTGCTTGTTCTCATTCTTTGTGATGTGTGCCAATCTCTGTGGTAGAGATAAATTTTTGAACCTGTAAAGACATATGTCTATCGCCTACGTAAGTGGATTCCTGCTCTCGATGTAAATTCTGGTTAAAAATAGCCTTATCCTTTTCTGCCTTCATTCTAAATTTTTGCAGATACAAATCAACCATTATTTTATCTTTTTCATTTTGAATATGCAATTGTCTCAATTCCTTACAAAGAGAACTTTTTGCATGATCCAAATCCAGTTCACGTTTTTTTGTTGTTGTTGTTGTTGTTTTGTTTTGTTTTTTGTTTTTGGGCCACACCCATTTGACGCTCAAGGGTTACTCCTGGCTATGCGCTCAGAAACCGCCCCTGGCTTGAGGGGACCATATGGGATCCCTGGGGATAGAACCCCTGTAGGGATCTTTCCTTGGTTAGCGCTTGCAAGGCTTACCTCTAGCGCCACCTTCCCGGCCCCTCCAGTTCACGTTTTAACTTGGCAATTTGTTCAGTAATAGGAAAAAATGGAGGGTCCAGATCCTTAATTAATGGAGCCTGAGGAGATAGTGGGACCAGAACGTCTAAAATATAAGGAGTTTGTTCATACACAGCAGGGAAATTATAAGGAGGTGGTCTTTTATCTAGGCAGTTACGAATAATTTCTGTTTTGCTCTATGTTTCCTGGTCCTTCTTAAGAAGCGAGTCAGGAACAGAGTGAAAACAGGCATCCATATTAGCGACGACCATATTTTTCTCCTTTCTAGGTCGAGTGCCACCTACTGCCCCCAATAATGCTTTTCATCCTCACTGTCCGAATCACTAGGAGAGACGGGGGAGGGGGACAAATTATCACGTTTAAAAGATCCTTTCTCACTTTCAGTTTGTAAATATTGCTCACATTGCTGAATAGTTTGTTTAAATTCCTCAGGGCATGCATTAGCAGTAAGGGTTTCATTAATCAAAGACCAGTATATACGAGCAATGACCGTCCAAATAATTTTTAGGTTCAAATAATTGATAAAAGTCCTGAATAGTCAGGCTGGAGAGATGGCACAGCGGTGTTTGCCTTGTAAGCAGCCAATCTAGGAACAAAGGTGGTTGGTTTGAATCCCAGTGTCCCATATGGTCCCCCGTGCCTTCCAGGAGCTATTTCTGAGCAGACAGCCAGGAGTAACCCCTGAGCACCGCCGGGTGTGGCCAAAAAAAAAAATGCCCTGAATAGTCTGTCCTACTCTTTACCACCTTTGTTCATTAATAGTTCCTTCTTGCGGGAACTATGGACCTCATGTATGAACGTCATGTATAAACTGAAAAAAACGTAACTAATTCCTGACATTTCACCTTAGTACCTCTAGCTTTCAAAGCTCTTTGAACACCAATGACAAATTCTTCGTGCGTACTAAGTTGTTCTCCCATTATTAAAATACTTCTACACAACAAATATTATAATAAACAAACAAAAATGTTTCAAACCCTTCTTCCACAGAAAATGGTATAATAAACAAAAAGAATCATAAGTATAGGGGCCGGCGAGGTGGCGCTAGAGGTAAGGTGTCTGCCTTGCAAGCGCTAGCCAAGGAAGGACCACGGTTTGATTCCCCGGCGTCCCATATGGTCCCCCAAGCCAGGAGCAATTTCTGAGCGCTTAGCCAGGAGTAACCCCTGAGCATCAAATGGGTGTGGCCTGAAAAAACAAAAACAAAACAAACAAACAAGAATCATAAGTATAGCAATGCAAAGTAAAAGTTCTAAGGCAAAGAGAATAGTAGGAATTTCAGGAGAGAGGAAACAGCACATAGAAAGAGCTTCAGATTGAGAGACACAGCTAGGAGGGCAGACTGGAGAAGTCATGAATAAAAGTGTCCAACGACTATAGGGGACTTTGTGTACCTAAGAAGCTCGGTTTTCCTTCTGCAGGGGACAAGCCTTTACTGAGAGGCTTGGTCTAGACCCCTTCATCCTTCCCCAGATTTCATGAACTGGACCTCGCCCTTTGGCGTTTAGTTGAGGTATCTGGTAGGAGTGGGGTGGGGGTGGGGGCTATTGACTAGTCCAGAGGTGGCAAACACGGGGCTCTGGAGTAGCATGCCAAAATGAATGCGGCTTTTTTGCCTCTTATCATCATTTTGTGTACTGTGGCTCTTTACCAAGTTTGGATTTTGTTCTACTGCTTCTGAGGAAGAACCTCTGAGGAGAGATCTCTGAGCTTGTGGTCCAGTCCCCAGGCTGCGTCCTGTCTTCCATCCCTCGGAAACAACTGCACTGGCCCGTGTGTCACATGTCGGGTCACATCTTGCCGTTAGTTCTTAGTGTGGAGGACGCAGCACACCCTCACCATCACTGCAGGGATTTTGTTTGTTTGTTTGTTTTTGTTTTTGGGTCACACCTGGCAGTGCTCAGGGGTTACTCCTGGCTCCATGCTCAGAAATGCCCCCCCCATGACCTTTTGCATGAGAGGCAAACGCCTTACCTCCATGCTATCACCCGGGGCCCCCACTGCAGGATTGTTACCCTCATTCAAAATGGCAAAATGTAATATGTGTTTAATAGATTATTGTTAAAATTATATGCTTTTGTGTGAGTGTTTGTTTTGGCAGGTCACTGCATGGTGTGGCTCTCTGACTCCCACAGTTTAAAATTTTGGCTCTTTGTGTCCAACTTGTTCTCCACCCCTGGACTAGTCGGGCTTAGAAAGTATAAAAAAAGTTCAAGGAGATGAGCAAAGAGGAGAAAGAGCCAAAGAAAAATTTCAACATGAAGGAGAAAGAGGGAAACACTAATTCATAGCAGTAAAATTCATCAAACAATATCATAAAAAATCATCAAAATTTATCAAATATCGTCTGCCGCTTTCAGCGGAGGGAGGGGCATTAAGGAGGGGGAACCTGAGAGAGGTGTCATCCATATGGGGGCGTCCTAAGTTATCTTTAACTCTTCATAATATCAAAAATACTACCATCCTTCTTGACTCTCTATATTTCACCAGCCTTTTTTTCACAGGCTCTATTATTCTTATATTCACCAGTCTTTCAGGTTCTATTTCACTATTATTCTTATATTCACCAGCCTTTCTCTCAGGCTTTATTTTTCTTCTTTTTTTTTTTTTTTTTTTTTTTTTTTT
>PVKC010018305.1:0-19693 GCA_004027635.1 Crocidura indochinensis
CTGGGGGGTTGCGGGACTTGGGTGACCCCAGCACCCCTCTACCACCTTGCTCCAGATCTCCAGGGCTTCCCCAGGCCACATGCCTAGGCGAGCCAGCAAGGCGGGTCCCTTGGTGGAGCTTGAAGGTATCCTAGGCTCCTTGGGGAGGGTCTGGGTGAGGGCTCTGAACTTCCGGCCTCCCAGCTTCTTGAAGCAGTCACTGGTAATTTCTTACCAGTCTATATTTTCAAAACACAAGATACATTAATAGTACTCACTATCATCGAACTATGTTTTTATGTATGCAGAACATCCATTTTTACTCTGCCCTTTCGCATACCCATACAAAAGATCATTTTTCTCTTTAACTCTCTCACCTCTATTATCATTACTCCACATTTATCCCTTAAACTTAAGTACTGTAGAGTCCTAAGTCACAGACCAAAGTGGTGTCCCCCCAACTATTCCAAAAGGCATTAAAAGGACACGTATGTCTTTTCAACATTTTATGTGTGTTTTCTTTGATGGCTATAACTCTTGCTGAATATTTTCTTATACAGTGACGATCCCCCCCCTTTATTTTTATCTTTTTCTTCGGTTTGTGAACTATTCAATAGGGAATTTGGTGAAAGAGTTCCTCAGTTTATTACTTATGTTTGAACCAAGTCATGGGTATTGTTGGGCGTGTTCTTACGCCTCCATATACTCTGATAATGCCACGTGACTTTATTTCTTGTTTGCATAGGCGCATTAAAATGGGAAAATACTATACATGCAAATAAGTTCTTATTTAATAGAGATGGGAACACACAAATCTTGTAATGTAATGGGACCTTACACCCTGAACATTGGCATAAAGACCTGGCACAGGCATCAGAAGAATGGGCATTCTCCATTCACCACTGATCTAGGGAAGACATCTACGAACATCCAAGGTTGTCTATAACATCACCTGGAGGAGATCATCTACCAGGGAAGACCCTATTACTGCTCAAAAGAAACTTTCCTTAACACTAAGAAGACTTAACAACAACAATGACCTGCTTACTGGACAGGGCTTTCTGTATTGCCCCTTAATTGTGAGGTAAAACTAAAGGATACTCCACACCAACCTGACTTCAATGTAGGATGTGTAGATTCCAGGATCTTCAATAAAGAAACCTGATGCCAACAGTAGAGACTGCGTGAAAAATAAAACTGTATTGGCACTACAGACAATGACTTGGATTGAATAAACTAGTTTGCCAGGAGCATAGAGTTGGTGTTATGCCAGGAATCTTCAGGGGTAGGGTCTCCTTGTATTTATACCAAGGCTTTTCCTTTCCATGTTCCCCCCATATTTTGGTGGGCCTATGCAAACAATATTTGCCACTCTTAACACTGTTTTTACTGTGCTCCTTTGAGTCTAAACCTTAAAAAAACACCACTTAAACTTTTGATGTTAACGTAAACTAATATGCATGTGCATGAAAATATAAGAAATACTATGCCTTCAATGTTTAAAGAGTCACATAAATCTCATGGCTTTAGATTGCTTTGTGTACTGCCAAGAAAAGTTATAAAGTACTACAATCTGGGAACTTGTGGACAAAGTCATTGTACATGAACTCTGTCTTATTTTTCTTAATGTTCTTTGACTGTAAGTTCAATATTTAGGCATCAGCAAGGGGATTTCTTCTGAGAATCCTGTTTATGGGCGATTGTCCTTCCACTGTAACTTTACTTTGTCCTCTCTGCATCATTGTTCTTATAATTAAAAATAAAAAAAATTAATAAAAAATAAAAATAAGAAAAAGTGTGCACAAAGTTTAAAGCGGATCCATGGGGGTAGTTCTACAATCTAGAAGATGAGTATTTTCTTTGAAAAGATCCAGGCTGAGTACACAGACTTAGGTGGGAAGTTCCATGTTTTAGAAAGTAAGAATTGAAGGTTTCTCGCGTGTTGAGAACTACAAAGTGCCATGATTTGAGGGGCGAATGATTGCATGACTAATAACTTTGCCCTACACTCTGTTAAAAAATGATAGCAAAAGCCTTCTATCTACTCCCTTACAAGAATGAAATAAAAAACCATTACATTAAAATGATACTCAAAGAAAGTTCCATTTCAGAGCTAACTCTGAACCAGGTTAAAAAAAAATGCACATCTTGAAGCAATAATGGATGAATTGGCAGCTTTGATACCAGCCATTTTGCAAAATGGACCATTTATTCCCTAGAAGTGGTTTATACTCTAGAGATATACCTCAAGGTGAAACAGTGTCATTTTTATTTGATCTTATTTGGGGTACAATTGCTGAGAGAGAAAAAACACACAAAATAACCATCTAGATATAGATACAAAGTTTGTCATAGCGTAAACATTCCTAAAATTGAATGCTTTGTTTTTTTTCACATTTGCATTTAAAATTTGCAAAGTCTTAAGAATTAAATAATAAAAAACTTACACACCATCAGCAGAATGAATTTTTACTTACTAGTATGATAATAACAAATTGGCTAAGTAATTAAATCAGTCAAATTCAAACAAAATTAAGCAAACAAAATATTGCCTGCTTCCATTCCTCTGTTTAAATAAAATCAAATATAATTATAATTTCCATAAATAATTTTACAATGTCAGTTCCTCTTATAATTGTGAGATGACAGGAATAATTAACAGTGGCAAAAGAATGTTTTGCATTTATTAATATAAGGAAATGACCCATATTACAATAATTATGTGTATTTTAATAACATTTATACGTTTACAAAATCTGGACCAGTGTATTTTCATGTTTTTCTATGTTTCTGTAAGAGAGAAGACATGTCTGCTGCAAAATCATTAAACCAAGAAAAATCATTACTCTGATTTCCTTTACATTTAAGGAAATAAAATGACTAATAAAAAAGTAGGGAAAGAGCTAAGTTAAAAATAAATCATTTTTGGTTTAAAATTCTGCACTTACAGTATTCTGTCTAGGAAATAACAAAATATTTAAACATAATTGGCATAAACCAGATCCAAGAACCTATCAGTGATCTAAACAAGATTGTTTTATATTTTAAATGATTCACCTCTCTTACTAGACAAACCATAAAAATCCCAACAGATTTTATTTCTTTTGTGAATATACCATGATTGAGCTTTGGTTATAAGATATTATAGATGATTGCTTCCTTCGTACTCAGTAAAATGATTCCTGACCTTAAAATTTTCCATTTCATTTCTACTAACCTGTTGAAGGAATTTGATAAGAAAAATGATAAATCATCAAAAGCAATAATACAAACGCACACACAATAACCCCCCAGTAAGTCTTTTTATTCTTCAAGGATTAAAAAATTGTTCACCCCTTATTCAGAGTTCATTAAGCTACAGTTGCAAATGTTTTTCCAAACCGTTTTGTTATTTAGTACTCTCTCAAGCCACTTTAATGGGATCAGAAGAGGAATAGAATGAGGAACTTGTGAAACAAATATCTGTGTTCCCTTGTAATGGCTGAAAGAAATTGAAAACAAATTCTCCTTCAGCGACTATCCATTTTAAAGTCTCTGGATTGTTCCTTCAGGGTTTCTTGTAGGCTTGTTCCCTGGGAATGCAGATAGAATATCAATTTGGCAGCTTGTGTTCATAATTCAATGTAATAAGATCACGAAGTAGAAAGGGCAGGGACACTTAAGTGAATGCCACTTCTCACAGCACACATATGCAAATGTGATGTTGCTGAAATCCAAGACTATTTCCACAACGTGGCCAGGATCATAATCCAAGCAAGAGAGGTCTGCATCCTGTCATTCCTCTGGGATTGAAGCACACCTCTCTGTTTGCTACCGTGTCACCTAAAACAAATGAAAGAAGTGAGCATTCAACATCACTTATCCACCAAAGATAATAACCCTTCTTTTTGCTGAATTCATAGGATAGTGTCTGCATCATTTGTGCAGTTGCATGGTTTGTACCTTTATCTAAAACCAACCTCACCAAATCAACTGTTTAAATCAATTGCTTCTTTACATTTCTTGCTTTTAGACCTCACAGAACACATTCATGAAAGCTTCTACAACATGTTGTTATGTATCTAGATTGCTTTGTGGAACTGTAAAATCCCCAATGGATGAGATACATCCATTACCTGTAAAGTTAGCTCATGCATGCTGAGCACACTTTGTTAAGGCATCACATTTTTTTTTTCAAATAAATGATTATTAAAATGAAAAGGTGCCTATATCAAAAATGCCACAGCTGTTACTTCCCTAGTTAACTTTTATGTTTTAATGGCAGTTTTGTAAACATGCTATATTATTTACTGAAAATATATATCCATTAAAAAGTCTGGGTTTACTTTCCATTTTTCTAATACCTAGGGTCATTACTTATGAAACCTACAGCATATATCTATCTTGTTTGGTTTTTCTCACATACAAAAACATACAAGTTACATAATCAATGCACCTGGTACAAATATTTAAATCTTAAGTCTAACATCTCTATGCCAAAAAATGTTTGGAGTCAATTACATTTTTTGATAACAGAGTCATCATGGCTTTAGACAGTCAGGTATTAATGAAACCTCAGTTTTGCTACAAACTGGCAATTTTTTGTTCAATTGTTTTTTGTGGATTGATAGAAACTCTACAGCAAACCAAATAAAACTAGGTCCTAGAGTGAACCTAATGTACTGGACCAAAAATAAAATATCAACAGCTTTGCAGGGAAACAATTACTGTTACAGTTCTCCCTTGATGTCATAAAATTGGCCATAAACAAAAGAATTCATACATTATATTTACAAATTTGAATTTCAACTCATTTTAATGTGCAAATAAATAAGATATATTTTTAATAATTAAAATATAAGTCTCATTACTGGCTCATATATCAAACAATATAAATAAAGGGCTAAATTTGCTTTATAAGTCAGAGCTTGCTAATTTCTACTCTAGAACCTAGCTTTTGAAGTCATAACCAGTGTGAGAACTGCTAAAAATCTCACAACAGCAAAAGATTTCTAAATATGCAATGCCAAAAATTGAACTCACTGGATTAATTGAATGAATTACAAATGTAATGAATTTGGGTCAAAAGGTTTAGAAAAAGAAGTAAATAAACATGTGACAAGACATTGTGTACTAATAGGAAAAAATATTAAAGTAGTATATTGAAAGTAGGAATATAGTGATCTTCTGTTTTACAGAAGATTATCAGGAAAGTGGAATATGAAAGGCTCTGATTAGTAATGTAGGGTCAGATTTAATTTGACTGGGGTGACAAAAGCTGAAGCCAGCGGGACTTGTGGCAAATAGTATAAGGAATATAAGGCAAAGAATGGAGTAACCAAACAATGATCTTTGTCATTTTATGATGATGGCTACTGCTTTTGCCATTGTCTTTTTATCTGCAAACAAGAAATCTGGCACTTATTATTATTATTATTATTGTTATTATTATTATTATTATTATTATCAGTAGTGGTGATAAAGAGTGAATGGAATGTGAGTTAAACATTAGCCCCCTCTACCTCCAACCCATCATGTGACTGGCACTTAGAAAATGATGAATTTTGTCAAATTAGCAATTTCCACATCAGTGTTTTATATATAGTTATAGATGATATAGGCATTGATTACATATATGGTATCTGTATCACATATGTTATATAGAGCAAGTATATGTTATCTATATATGTTACATATATATGATATATTTATACCTGGTATCTATTTACAGCCAAATATTTTTTTTTGGCTTTTGGGCCACACCCGTTTAATGCTCAGGGGTTACTCCTGGCTATGTGCTCAGAAATCGCTCCTGGCTTGGGGGGATTATATGGGACGCCGGGGGATCGAATCGAGGTCCGTCCTATGCTAGCACTTGCAAGGCAGACACTTTACATCTAGTGCCACCTTCCCGGCCCCTACAGCCAAATATTAATCTACATCTAGGAAAGAATTCTCAAAAGAATCTTAAAGGAATGTGTTCTCCATGCCCAGCTCCCTTTACTTGCAGATCTCTAGTAAAAGTTGAAATTTTTCAGATGATATAATTTCAGATTTATTTTTCTTTCAAAATTTTCTTTTGCTGATTGTATTTGAACTTACTTCAAAACACTAGATAAGATGACATTGATGCCAATTTATGCATATAAAAGAATATCCTGTCCCTTTGGCAATTCAAGCTCAAGTTCTAGAAAAAAGGCAGGGCAAGATTTAAAAGTAAAAGTACCATCTCAAGTAGACCTTGAAAGACAAATGGAATTTAAGAAGAAAGAAGAGATGATTAAGGCAATAGAATATGAGAATACATAGTCCCTTTAGTCAGCAAGAATGAAGGCCAAGCTGCTTAGACCAAGTATTCTACATAAGTTAATGAATGAGATTCCATTGATAGTCTCATCTGGGAGGAATATGCACAGGGAGTTTATTCTAATGACACCAAAAGCAAATCTAATAAAAGGGAAGAATAAAGAACAAAGTATAGGGAAAGCTTGGTGCAGAATCATGCATATTGGTGTTAATTAGAAATATCCTAAAAACAGTTTTTTAAATGTCAAGTTTTCTAAACCATATACCAGAAGTACTACACTATAGTATATAAGGATGGAGCTCAAAATATAGAATTTTTTAAAATGGCTTCCATGATAATATTTTGGTGGCCAAGCAATATCAATAATTATTAAGCAAGAGGGGTAAGGATGACCCAGAGCTATAATCCAGGAAGCAGGGAAAAGGAATTAGAAAATCTTTTGAGGGGCCCGGGAGATAGCATGGAGGTAAGGTGTTTGCCTTTCATGCAAAAGGTCATCGGTTGGAATTCCGGTGCCCCATATGGTCCCCCGTGCCTGCCAGGAGCAATTTCTGAGCATGGAGTCAGGAGTAACCCCTGAGCACTGCCGGGTGTGACCCAAAAACCAAAAACCAAAAAAAAAAAAGAAAAGAAAAGAAAATCTTTTGAAGATAATGGCAGAAAGATGAACTCATCTATGATGAATTGAAGCAGGCACTGAGAAGAAAGCCTATTGTTTAATAATAACAGCCTTCTAGTTATCCAACAAAAATGTTGGAAATATTTAGACAATCAAATTTTTAAGAAGAAAATGAATAGATTCAAGTGAAGTGTTTGCAAAGAACTAAAATTAAAATATATGCTCAGAGTCTTTCCAGCACTATTAACATCTGTTGTGGGGCTCTCCTGTGGATTTCAGGATATTTTTATGACATAATACTTTGATTGCATATTTATGGAGAGATTAAAATACCACAAATACAGGTTAGTTTTGGTAAATTCTACCAGTATGAATCAAAACACTTGGCATCTTCCAGACATTTTAGGAACTGAGAAAAAATGTCTAATAAAACCCCAAAAGAAATACTAGTAGAACTTTAATTTTATAATTGTTCATGTTCTCTTTTTCCTTTAATTTTTCTTTAGGTAGCATTGGTCAGCAGCATTGTATATGTTTCAGGAATATAGTTTCAAATTTCTTCAAATGGATGCCACCATACCATACCCAAACAAAATATTAAAGATACTGCACCACAATTCATTTCACCCCTGGAACTTTGGTCACAACTTTCGTACCACCACATCTTCTAACAATCTCAGATTGATTGTCAGAAACAAAGGTTTGGTTTTATTCTTGATTGTCTGGTAAGCTAAGCTATTATATTTTAGAATATACCACACAAGAGAAATCATAGTATATCTTTCTCTTTTATTAGCGAAGTCACTTCAAATTTCATATGGTCTGCCATAAATTTTATTTTTAAAGTTTTCTAATACATCATCTAAGTATTGCATTTTTCTAGATATCCTCAGAAATATTTGTTGCTCGCAATTTTGATACAATCTATTCTATGGTGATATTTTATTGCAGTTTTGATTTCCCGTTCTCCAATAGGAAGGAATTAAATGAGCATCTTTTCACTTATTTGTTGTCCACCTTATGCCTTCTTTTGAGAACTTTGAACATTCTTTTGATTAGTTGTTATTTTGATGTTGAACTTTCAATGAGCGTATAAACCTTTTATGTGCCGTATTTTCCGGTGTATAAGACGACTGGGGGTATAAGACAACTCCCTAATTTTGCAGTTAAAGCATAGGTTTAAGCCTATATTCGCTGTATCAGATACAATGTTCCTGTGCTGCAACTGTCTGTACCACAGTGAGCCAATCACAACAAGCAAAGGTTCAAAGGTTCTACTGGAATAGACTTCCTCTCTGACTCTGGCCCATTTGAGCAGGCTTGAGACAGTGTAGATTCGGGTCCAGAACATTGTCTAATTTGCATGCATCAGAAGCCTGCTTGGATTGGCCGAGTTAGAGAGGCGGTCCGAGCAGTCTTGCAGTGTTTGGTGCAGGATCGAATTGAAAAATTCGTTTTGTGGCAATATTCAGACAATTTTCGTTTAGCGACATATTGAAACATTTTTTTGGGATATACTCAGCATATAAGACGACCCCTGGATTTTCGGTTGACTTTTTTTTGTTTCAAAAGTCATCTTAGGGGCCCGGGAGATAGCATGTAGGTAAGGCGTTTGCCTTTCATGCAAAAGGTCATCGGTTCGAATCCCGGTGCCCCATATGGTCCCCCGTGCCTGCCAGGAGCAATTTCTGAGCATGGAGCCAGGAGTAACCCCTGAGCACTGCCGGGAGTGACCCAAAAACCAAAAAAAAAAAAAAAAAAAGTCATCTTATACGCCAGAAAATACGATACCTTGATTATTAGCTCCATGTCCAATATATGATGTGCAAATATATTCTCAGCCTCAGTACAATATTGTTTTGTTGTTGTTTTCTGTTTGTTTTGGGGCCATACCCAGTGATGATCAGAGGTTACTCCTGACTATAAACTCAGAAATCGCTCCTGGCTTGGGGGACTATATGGGACGCCAGGGGATGGAGCCTCAGTCCGTCTTAGGTCAGCCACGTGCAAGGCAAGCGCCCTACCGCTGCACCACCGCTCCTGCCCCTGTTTTAATCTATTTTTAAATAATTCCAAAGCTATTCATTAGTGCATATTTTCCCACCATCAATGGCCCCAGTTGTCATTCTGCCCTCCCCACTGCACTCACTCCTTCTTGCCTATCTCTGTGTGAGACATTTTCTTCTCTCTTCCTGTCTCTCTTCCCCCTCTCTCTTTTTTAGATACTGTGGTTTGCAATATTGTTACTCCAGGGGTATCATATATATAATTTTACTTCATTTCAGCACCCAGTTTTTATCCAGAGTGATGATTTCCAACAATCATTGTCAGTGGTCTTTTCTCTGTTTTAACTGTACCCACACACACTCTCTCTCTTTGTAGCAAATTTCCTATTATGGACTGGTCCTCCTGGACCTTGTCTCTATTATCTTTGGATATTATTACTAATTATTTATTTTTATATATCCTACAAATGAATGCAATCATTCTATGTCTATCACTCTCTCTCTTATTCATTTTGATCAGCATAATATTTTGCATATCTATACATGTATAAGCAAATTTCATAAACTTATTTTTCCTAACAATTGTGTATCCATTGTATAGACATACCATGGTTTCTTCATCCATTCATTAGTTCCTGAGCACTTGGGTTGTTTCCAGATTATGGTTATTGTAAATAGTGCTATAATGAACATAGGAGTGCAGGGCTTTTCTGAATTTTGTTTTTGGACCCCAAAATAGTAAATAGAAATGAACAGAAACTTCCTCAAAGAAGAAATACAATTAGCCAAAGGCACATTAAAAATGCTCCATGTCAGGATCCAGAGCGGTGGCGCAGTAATAGGATTCTTGCCTTGCACACGCTAACCTAGGATGGACCATGGTGTTTCAGGAGTAACCCCTGAGCATCACCAGGTGTGGCCCCAAAACAAAACAAAACAAAAAATACTCCATGTCATTAATCATCTGAATGATACAAATCAAAACAATGAAGTATCTTACACCACAGAGACTGGCATACATCAAAAAAAAAAAAAAAAAGAAAGAAAGAAAAGAAAAGAACAAATCAGTGCTGGCACATATGTTGGGGAGAAAGGGACTCTCATTGACTGATAGTTGGAATGCCATC
Organism: Crocidura indochinensis; assembly: GCA_004027635.1. NCBI lineage: Eukaryota > Metazoa > Chordata > Mammalia > Eulipotyphla > Soricidae > Crocidura > Crocidura indochinensis. The sequence continues at coordinate 10,018 of PVKC010018305.1, forward strand.
TGGCCCAGCCTTTTTAGTACAGTATCTTTGATGACAGTTTCTTTCACTACACAGAAACTTTAATGTTTGACAAACAACTTTGGTTTTCTATTCCTTCTGTTGTCTCCCTTGATGTTGAATATATGTTCCCAGAGACATCTCCAAAGTTAATGCTAAAGTCTTTGTTTTCTTCTGTGCATTTTATTTTGAACACATACTAATCCATTCTAAACTAATTTTGATATGGAATGTATGGTTATAATTATATAGTTTTATTTTTTGCATATGTTTATTACATTTTCTTAACATAATTTGTTGAATGCACTCATTTATCCTTAGTAAGTTCTTGTCTCTTTGGCCAGAGATTAATTAACTATATATCTGTGGCTTTATTTCTGGTAGCTCTGTTTTACTGGTATGTGTATCTATTTTTTTCCAGTATTTCAGTTTTTATTACCATCATTTTTATTACTACAACATTTTAAAGTGAGGAATCTGATAAATATAATTTTCTGCTTTTCTCTTGCATTGATTTTTTAACTCAGTCTTTTAAGGTTCCATATCCAAAGTATTCTATAGTTTATTCTATTTCCTTTAAAAATGTTATTGGAACTTTAATAAGGACTAAATTTCATCTGCATATTGCTTCATGTAATATAGTAATTTTAATAATTATATCATTCTACAAGTAAAAAGTATCTATTTTGTGTCTTATATTTTGACTAACCTTACAGTATTCATTCAATATTTTGCTCACCTTTGTTAAATTTATTTAGGCATTTGATTTTTTATTTAACTTTTAAGTGAAGTTCTTTGTAATTTTTTTAATTTATTTTAGTCCTGGGAACTTTAGATAGAAGGGTTATAAATAATTATATGCTTATTTTAAAGCCTGCCATTTTATAGTATTTATTTATTCTAATAGGTTCTTATAAAGCTTTGAAGGTTTTCCACATATGTTATTATGTCATCTGTAAATGACAATGTTTTTCTTTTCCAGTTTTGACTATTTTTTGCCTAATTTTTCTGACTGAAACTTCCAACATTATGTTGAATTACAGAGGAAAGTAGATAGCCAGGTCTTTTCACAGAAGAAAAGTTTTGTTTTCCTTTACTGAATATGATGCTTGTGTGGGTTTGTCATTTACTTTATGTCATAAAGTATATTCCTTCACCTGTTTATATTTTATTGATAGTATTACACATAGGTATTGAGTTTTGTAATTTTTTTCTTATTAATATAATCACATCATAATATTTTATGTTATATTGCACTATTTGTATTTCAGTCATATTTTCATTCATAATATAAATCCTGTGTGTATTCATAAAATATGATACTTTTAATATATTATTAAATTCAGTATATTTTATATTTGGTATAAATGTTCATAAATTTATTTAATGACCTGTGCTTTCTTAGTACTTTTGGTATCAGAACCAAGTTGGCCTCATAAAAAATGTGTTTGAAGCCAGAAAGATAATAGTACAGGGATTAAGGTACTTGCCTTGCATGCATCTTACCCAGCATCTTATCCTGGCACTAGATGGTCCCCTGAGAACTGCAGCACAAATTGTAGTCCCAAACTCTTACCCACACCCTCAAAAAATTACCTACCTGTCAGAAAAGCAATACACTGATAAGACATTTTCCTTGTATGCCACAAAACCTGGTTCAATTCCTGATATACATACGGTCCTGTGAGCACTACCAATAGTGATCTCTGAACAGAGAGCCAGGAATAAGCCCTGATAAACAGCCAGATGGGAACCACCATTTATTGCCCTCTTCAGCTCTCTGCCTCATATGTTTAGGATACTTTTACCTTAAATACTTTGAAAGAGACTGAAGATAGGGAGCAAAGATTCATAGAAAATTTGGCAATATTCTCTAGTGAGACCAATAGAGTTTATTTTTGTAGGAAGAGAAGGCAGCAAAAGACTGGTCTTTTGAGGTATTTAAATTCTCCTTCATTCAGTCTCAGAAATATCATTGATTCATGTCCTCACACTCATTTGTGAGATATATATAAAATTATATTTCATATGGTAATAATACCCAAAGACAAAAGGCCAGATAGACTGGTCCATGGTAGGAAGCTTGCCACAAATAGAGGAGGAGTTCAATTAGGTCAGAAAAGAGACCACTATGGCAATAATTGTTGAAAAAGATCATTCTGGGTACTGAAGGAGGTAAAGCGATATATATGACACCCCTTTAGTAACAATATTGCAAACTTCCATTTCTGAAAGGAAAATTGGAATAGAGAAAAAGCAGGCATAAAAGCAGGCATAAAGGCAGGCAGTGGACAGGTCTAAAAAGGAAGTTGGAAAGGAAATTGGGGAAATTGGGAAATGTACACTAGTAAAGGGATAAGTGTTGGACATTGTATGACTGAAAGCCAAATTATGAACAACTTATCAATTGTATATCACATGATAATTCAAGTAAAAATTATTCAATTAAAATTATTTAAATAAAGAATTATTTTAAAATGTAACTGTTGAGTTTTATAAAACGTTCAGAGAAGAATTATTATCACTGATAGTTAAACTTCCAAAATACCAAAAAGAAGGGAACCCTTCCTAATATTTTCTCTATGAAGCTAACATTACAGATTTCCAAAATAAAAGAGATACTACCAAGACAAATATCAGTGATGAATATTGATTGAAAAATCCTCAACAAAATCTTAGCAAACTCAATCCAACAGTACATCAAAAAATTATACAACATGATTAAGTGGGTTTCATCCTGAATAACACAAGGATGGTTCAATATATGCAAATTAACCAATATCATACACTATAGGACCACATCAATAAAAGGAATTATTAAAATGATATGATCATATCAATATACAAATAAAGCATTTGACAAGATCCAACACTCATTCGTGATTAAAACTTTCAGCAAAATAGGTGTGAATGGAACCTTTTTAAAGATAGTTACAGCTATCTATAATAAGTTCATAGTCAATATTATACTTAATGGTGAAAAACTGAAAGCATTCTCACTGAGGTCAGGCACAAGGCAAGGATGTCCATTGTCTTCACTCACTCAGCCAGGAATCTCAGGTACATTGTTTGTGAACCAAACTAAACATCCAAGGCAGAGTCAACAAGAATAAAATCATGAGGCCTGAACCTTTTAACGGTCAAAATTTAAAACAGGCCTGTTATGCTGGCAGGCTGAGGCAATGGGTGGTGACATGGGATACACTCTGGGAACATTGGTGGAAGAGAGCTGACTCTGGTGGTAGGACTGGCCCTTAAATATTGTATGCCTAAAACCCAACTATAAATAACTTTGTAAATCACAATGGTTTTAATTTAAAAAATTAAAATGTAACCCTAAAAATAAAAAAAAACAATTTTTAAAATGTATCATTCCTTCTAGCCTATCTAGTTTAATGGCAATCCGATTATAAAGATCTGTTTTTGTGGTATCTGTTCTAATTTCTCCTCTTTCATTGCTAATCATATATATGCATACATATGTGTATTTATATGTATTTATGTATTGGTCTTTTCTTTGTGAATATAATTAAGTTTGTTCATTTTGCTTATTTTTTCAAAGATTGAGTTAATGGTATCATGAACTTTTGTATTGTCATTTTTATTTCACTATTAATTACCATAATGTCCTTTCTTCCATTGTCATTTTGTATTTGGTCTCCTTTTATAGTTATTTTAAGTAAAGTTTAGATTTTTAATCTGAAATTTTTTTTTTGGTTTTTGGGTCACACCCGGCAGTGCTCAGGGGTTACTCCTGGCTTCATGCTCAGAAATTGCTCCTGGCAGGCACAGGGGACCATATGGGGCACCGGGATTCGAACCGATGACCTTTTGCATGAAAGGCAAACGCCTTACCTCCATGCTATCTCCGGGCCCCTGAAATACTTTTTATTACAATCCTGAACTGTTTATTATAACCTGTTCCTTTAGAAACATTTTTGCTGTATCTTATAGGTTCTGATGGTTTGTGTCCAAGTACATACCTTATCTATCTTTATATAGCATTGACCCAATAGTTATTCAATAATATATTTAGCCCCCACATATTTAAGATTTTCCAGCTTTCTTTCTGTAGTTGATTTATAGCTTTAAATCATTTCTGATTAGAAGAAATATTGGATATGATTTCAGTCTTCATTAATTTATTAACACTTGTTTTGTGCTCCACATATGGTTTATACTTAAGACTGTTCCAAGTTTTCTGCCTTTTTAGGACAGAATGTTCTATGTTTGTCTATTAAGTCCATCTGGTCTAATATACTTTAAAACTAGTATCTTCTTTTTAATTTTCTGTCCAAAAAATTTCCATCAGTGAAAGTGGAGTATTAAAGTTCCAAACATTATTATTTGCTGTTGATGTCTTTACAGTTCTGCCAATAACTTGCATTACATATTTAGATGACATCTTTGCAGCTCTGCCAATAACTACTTGTCTTACATATTTAGATGATCTTCCATTGTATACTATATGTACATATGAATGTTATGTCTCTTTATTAGTTGACCATTAAATCATTTTACAGTGGTCATTACTGCATTTCCTGTCCTTCATTATCTCTTTTAGTTGGAAGTCTATTCACTTGATATAGAGATTCCTGCCTATATTTTTTTTAGGTTATCATTTGCAAAAATTGTCTTCTAATCTTTTACTTTGAGTCTATGTTTGTATTTTTAGGTTATATGGCACTTTGCAGACATCAGAAGGCTGAACATTTTCATTTAATGTTTTATCCATTATGTGTCTTTTTATTAGTGAATCCAGATCATGAACATTTAGGCTAATTATTACATAAATACATTTTTGCAATTCGTCACTATTCTCTTTGTTCTTAATTTCTTGCACTTTACTTTTATTTTATGCTTGGATTTTTATTCATTTTATGTATTTTTCAGTTATCATGAGGTTTACATATATAAAGTTTTTTGTATATAGCCCATTTTAAATTGAAAAATAAATTAATCTAAAGGTCACTCTAACAAATCGTATTCTTATTCCCATCACCTACTTCACATTTTTTGGGAATCTTCTGGATTCTTAGTTCATTCCTTTTATATAAATTACTTCAGTAATTCTTGTGAAGCTAATTTAGGTGGGGTTTTTATAGTTAACCCAAAACAGTGTTATTGAATAAAGCTTTTTTAGAAGGATGTAAGAAAAAGGAAAAATATGTGTTTACAAGAGAATACAGGCTTCTCTAGAGTGAAAATAAGAAACAGAAACAAGCAAGTAAGATATGTGTTCAAGGGAGAACATGGGCCTGAAAAGCAAATCGAATATAGTAATTTTTAACTTAATTATCTGTAAAGCTCTTTATAGCTCCCTCTGTTGTCAATGATAGCATAGCTAGAGTAGAGTATTATTGGTGGCAATTTTTTTCTTTGCATTACTTTTGTCTTCTCAGGAGCCATGCCCAGTAATACTCAAGGATTATTCCTTGTTCTGGACTCAGTAATCACTCTTGGTAGGCCCTGAGAATAATATGGGATGCTTGGGATCGAATCTATATCTGCCATATGCAAAGAAAAAGCCTCGTCCTCTGTATTATTGTACAATATGATTATATGTTAATAATATTTTAACTCTGATTTTTGTTTGCACTTTCTCCTATAATCTTCCTGAGGAAAACCGTGTGCTTTACATTTTTCTTACCCCTAATTATCCTAATTTCAGTGAGCACCTTTATGACTATTGCTTTGAAGTCTTCTGTAGGTAACATACTTATTTCTGTTGCCTCAGAACTTTATCCTAGGGATCTCTCTCCATAATTTGGATGAACTTCTTTGTCTCCTTTCTTAACATGTTACTCCATAAGTACTTCTATAGATTAGATTAAATAACCTCATTTCCCAGTTCTTATAATGTGCACTAGTGTTAGAATACAGATGTCAGCCTTGAGCATTAACTTGGTCTGTTCTCTCCATTGTAAATGTTGAAGCCTCATAGTCAATGAAGATTGAGAGCTTAAAAATCAATGTGTCATCCAAAAGTCCAGCCTGAGAGTTTTGAGATGAGAAAAGTGTCTTCTGTTTCAGTAGAGTACTAAGCACAAAGGCTCCCCTGAAAACTGTTGAATTGTTTAAGCTGAAGGGAAAAAATCTGCAACCACAGCAAACTCAAAGCAAGATACACAATGAAAGCTTTCCCAGTAGCCTCAGCTGAAACTCACCCCTTAGAGGCAATAGAGTTTATGCAAGCAGAAATTGTCCTCAGAGGTGTAGGTAAGAACAAAGCAGCCAAAGGTCTGTAGGTAGACTTTAGGGAACCACTGCTGATGGATTAAACTGCAGTGTTAGTGAAAGGTGCCTAGAGCCAGCAGTGCTGAGGCAGTAGAGTCTAAGTATTTCATGAGGTTAGTGGGGGCTGGCTCTAGTAAAGCCCTGATAGTGACCTCCTTGATTTTTAACTACAACAATCTCTGCCAATGCTAGTAGCAACAGACAAAACAGAATGTAGGGAACATGTCTGATGGCATGTCAGTACACTACAAAAAGACTATTCCTCATCTATACTCATCCTAATAACAAATTAGTTTTAACCAGTGTATATCCTCCAGTTAAGTCTGAGCCCCTTCAGATATTTGTTCTCTTTAGGCTGGAACTATATTTTTCTCAAGATTCTCTATTTCTCTCTATAGAAAATCCCTTTTACTCCTCCATTTTTTTCTACACCTGAATGTGTACCTCCTCTTTCTGAATTGCCAGTTGCTGGGCATTATGAAGAAGTTCCATATACTGATAGCCCTTCCACCACTAGGGCAGAGTCCAGTAGCATTGCTAGTAAGACTAGTCTTTCCTTTTCTTCCTATGATTCAATCTCTTTCCCTTGTAGAGAAGCTAATCCTCCACTCTTTTTCAAAAATGTTGGAATTATATACACATTAAATCATCATTAGTAGTGTGGAAATTCTATTACCTTAATCAATAAAAAATTTTAAGGTAGCTCCTTCTATGTAGATATATATCAATTGTGCAGGGGTGGGAGTAAATCCATATTTTAAAATGATTCAGCAGTACTCCTATTCTTTACCCCAAGGCTACACCACCCCTTGTTACTCTAACGATGCAAATTTTCATCCTCAGTAAGGGTTTGAAAAACAAGAACACTAAGAATTTTGTACTTATGTATTATTTATATCATTTATAAATATATTATTTATACTTATATAACAGAAATTCAAAGTGATTTAGTTCTGCTTTCAAACAACACAAAACCTAAAAAGTGATTAACTACAAATGACAATACAAATCTAAGGTGTACTTGAACAAAGTTACCAAAGGTCTGTGGGCTCAAGCTTCAGGAAGTTTTATAACAACACAGAGCCTGGAAGAGAACGCAGTGGTCAGTAGCATTTGACTTTTTCTGGCAGGAATCCAAGTTCAATCCTCAGTACTATACCATACATCTACTATTCACACACACACACACACACACACACACACACACACACACACGATACCTCATGCATAACCCTGATATCCCAAAGCAGTCACAATGCAACCAAGCACTGAATCATGTAATTCAGCTGTTTGAATGTTGCTGGGAGTGTTCTGTGAGCTGCCTGAGAACTGCTAAGATATTTTAATAATAGAATAATAACAGTGCAAATGGGAAAAACTATTTAACAGAGAGAATACAGTAAACTTAGAATTATATTAAGAAAAGGAAAATTGAGGCAGAACCATAGCTATAATTTCCCCCCAAAGAAGTAGTGATTCTACTTTATCGGGGACATTTGAAACTATAATCTCAATGCCAGCTTTTAATATCTGGGAAAGAGAAAATGACTGGTTAGATAATTGTCCCCTCATTTTCATATCTTCATCGAAGGCTATGGCTATCTCAGGTTGACTGGTAACTTTTCATATTTGCATTTAAATGGAACATAAAATTCTGACATAGGTGGCTTACTGCAGACAGTCTTTTAAGTCTTTCAGTATTTTGATGCTTCCGTGCATGAACTGTTTAAGGGAAATGGAAACTATTTTATGATATAGTTAATATCCCCTCTAGCAAGGCAATTGCTCTACCTTTATAGGACCTCTGTCTCACCTGTGGTGTAAGGTCAGTGTCAATTTAAAGAAAAATGATATAGCTTCTGTGAGCTGCACAAATGAATTTACTCTATGTGCATAAGATCCATAAAAGACATAAAATGTTTTATGCAGTTCAAGTCACACAGACTTGGATTAATAAAGGAAACAAAGTTTTATGACTTTGAGATTACTCTCAAGTGGCATATCACTGAGAAAAAAAAAGGCCAAGTATCATGATGGCTTGGGGAACTGTATGATGTTTCTACAACTTTTCGAAGTGCTAAATGAAATGTCACTACCACTGAGGATTTAGCTAGAGCAAACTTATATTCCCAGCACACAAAGCCAAAATGCCCTAAAGGTTTCTTCCTGTAAATGCCCTAACTGTACATAATTAGACAGGAAGTCACTGCTGCAAGGGACTATTTAGACACATATATTTCCAGAATATAGTTCATTCGTGTTCATGTTTTTTATTTGAATTAATTTGTAATAACCAATAGAAGAAGAATCTTCAAAAATATGCTTTCTTAATGTATAAGAAATGTGATGAAAGCTTTTATCTTGTATGGATATAAGGCCTTTGTTTTTTGATAACACCACTTTTATTTAGTTGCAAATTTGGATAAAATGGTTAAAAGGAGCCTGTGGAGAAATGTTATCTTACAATAAAATTTGCTTAGCATCTATCCATGGGATTACACAGATTGAAAATTTATTGAGAGTTCTTTAAAAGAGGAATTGGTAGAAACAGTGTTTATCTTCACCAATAAGTGACTTCATACTATCAACTATATAAAAATACTTAAACCAATTATCCTTATCATATCACTATCACTACTTAAGAACAGGTGAGTTGACAATTTTAATGAATGGTAAAAGATTTTGCTTTCTTAATTTTGACTAGATAATAAAGAATTCAATTGACTATGCTATTGATAATGATAGGTCTGATAATGATAGGTCTAATAAAGATATCAGTTAAACTTTAATGATTATTAAAAACCTCAATTATTACTTTATATTCTATTTAAATATATGTTATAAAGTATCTGTTAATATACCTGTGCACATATATCATACTTTAGGGATATACATAACATTTTACTTTAATGATCGAAATTAGTTTAATGGTTTTAATAATTAAAAAGTTTGAAATAATTCAAAAAAATTCATAAATAGAGAAATATAAGCAAGGTTAGAAGCAATTTGAAAGTTATCTTATCTCCTAAGTCAAAACTTAGACACCAATCAGAAAAAAAGAGTTACTATTTAACTATGTCTAATTCTAAAATTCCTGAATAGCCTATTTATTTTCACTCAAGAAATAGTCTTAGAGTTAGCTGAATATATGAGTAAATCTCAGAGACAGCAAAAGTAAAATTATTGGGACTTTACGGCTTTTCTTAGACATATTAAGTATACCAATTCAAGTAACCACGTAAAATATTACCTCAGTTAATATTCAGATATACAGAGAACAGTAGATATAAATTCAATCAAGAACCCTGTATAATTGTTCACTAACATGAAAAGAGGGTAAAGCACATTTCTTTACCACTGCCAAGACACTAGAGCACAAGTGACTGAGTGATGTGTGAAGAAAGAATAATAAAAAGGAAGTTTGCAGAGTTATTTATGAGGT
>PVKC010018306.1:0-19639 GCA_004027635.1 Crocidura indochinensis
TTTTTGCATGAGAGAAAATGTTTTGTTTGTTTGTTTTGGGGCCACACCTGATGGTGCTCAGGGGTTACTCCTGACTGTCTGCTCAGAAATAGCTCCTGGCAGGCACGGGGGACCATATGGGACACCGGGATTCGAACCAACCACCTTAGGTCCTGGATCAGCTGCTTGCAAGGCAAATGCCGCGGTGCTATCTCTCCAGGGCCCGCAGGAGAGAAAATGTAAAAACTACACCAGGTGATGTAAGTATTTTAGGTAACTTAGCAGTTATACTTCACACCAAAAATTAATAAACAACTTGTCACACTGAGATATAAAAAATAGGTAGCTAGAGCAAAATTAATTGATTCTATAACTATACTAAGTTTAGACTATATTTTAATTATTTTCATCCCAGCAACATGATTAGAGAAATGTTCATAGTTGGGTTTTAGTCATAGAATGCACATTGCCCTTCACCAGTGCAACTTTTCAGTCCCCAATGTACCCAATTTGCCTTCCCCACCCTTCCCTGGCTCTGGTGCTCTAACTGCACTCACCTCACTTTGTGGCAAGCTTCATATCATGGTCTGGTCCTAGCCCTCATCTCGATTGTCTCTTGATATTATTAAAGTATTATCTTTTATTTTGTTATAGTCCAAAGATAAGTGAGATTATTATGTCTATCACTCTCACTCTGACTAATTTCACACATCATAGTAATCTACATATCTGTGACTCCACCCTGGATTTAGGTGTAACCACCTGCAAGACCCGCCCATTTCTGGGAGGTGTCTTGAGTGGATATTATATGTATCTTTACCTGCAAAACCCCGCCCATTCCTGGGCCTTTGACCCAGGGGATTAGGGTCTTTGCCAGCATGGAGAGGTAGCAGAAGCGGAGATGGCAGAGAGACAATTACAATGCAGGGCTGAATAAATATACAGCATAAATGGTTATGACATAGGTCACACACATGGGCCAGGGCCAATAAAGATGTTATTTCTCTGGAATCCTGCCTATGAGTGAGTTCAATACCCACCGATTTCCTGGACCCAGACCCGCGGGTTGAAGGGGGTTGCAGAGCCGCGTGGCCTGGAATGGCAGAGAAAGGCCCCTCCATGTGTCTACCACCATCCAAGCCCATCATAAGGGCTTAATGCAACACTTATCTGTCCATATATAGGCAAATTTCATGGCTTCATTTTTCCTAATAGAGGCATGGTACTATAGTTTCTTTAGCCACTCATCTGTTGTTGGGAACCTGAGCTGTTTCCAGATTTTGGTTAATGTATATAGTACTGCAATAAATATAGAATTGCAGAGGGCATTTTTTGTATTGTGTTTTTATGTTCCTAGGGTATATATCCCTAGGACTGGTATTTTTGGATCATATGGGAGATTAATATCCAGTTTTTTCCGAGTTAAAAGTGGAGGTTTGGGAAGTATGCTGGTAACTTTAGTGGAGGGAAGTTGACACTGGTGGTGGTAATGGCTCTAATTCACCATCACTATATGCCTGAAATACAACTATGAAGGACTTGTAATTCACAATAGTTTCAATAAAATTTTGTAAAAAAGAAAAATGTAATGGGTATTCTTATCCAGATTGCATTGATTCTATATGATGCTTTGAGGAATATTTTAATTTTAATGATGTTAATACTCCTAATCCATGAACAGAGTATATGTTTCCATTGCCTTTTGTCCTCTTTTTTATTTCTTGAAGCACTGTCTTGTCATTTTCTTTATATAGGTCTTTTACTTCATTAGTTAACTCCAAGGCCAAGTTTCTGTGGCACTATTTTAAATGAGATTTTTAATGTCTATTTCTGCTCTATCATTATTTGTTAAAAAAGGAAAAGGAGGGCATATATTTTGCATATTAATTCTGTAGAATGTCACCTTGCTATACAAATGTATTGTTCCTAGAAGCATTTTGGTAGAGTCTTTAGGATTTTCTAAATCTAGGGTCATGTCATCACCAAATAGTGACAGCTTCACTTCTTCATTTTCTATTTTGATGCCCTGGATATCTTTTTATTTCCTGATTACTGGTACAAGTAATTTCAGTACTATACTGAATAGAAGTGAAGAGAGGAGGCAGCCTTTTCTTGTGTCATGTTTTGGAGGAAAATCTTTCCTTTTTTCCCATTGAGTATAATATTTCATATGGCTCGTGACACATGGTTTTGAGTATATTGAGCAAAATTCCTTTCATTTCCATTTTGATGAGAGATTGTATCATGAATGGGACTTGGATCTATCAAATGCTTTCTCTGTAACTAATGCTATTATCATATGATTTTTTTTTTGGTTTGTGGGTCACACCTGGCCACACTCAGGGATTAATCCTGGGTATGGACTCAGAAGTTGCTCCTGATTTGGGGGATCAAATGATGATCCAATGCAGATGCTCTACTGCTTGCACCACCACTCTGGCCCAATCATATAATTTTTCTTTTTCTTTCATTTGATATGTTATATTATACTGATGTATTTCTTATGATATACCATCCTTGCATCTTTGGAATGAATCCTAATTGGTCATGTTCTATGACCTTCTTGATCAGAAATTGGATCTGTTCACTAGAATTTTGTTGTGGATCTTTGCATCTGTGTTCATCAGAGATATTGGTCTGTAGTTGAATTTGTTGTGTCATCTCTCTCTGCTTTATATTTGGTCCTATTTTTGTTTCTTCAATTTCCTGGAAGAGTCTGAAAAGGACTAGCAGAAGGCTCTCTTGAAAGATTTGAAAGAATTCACTAGTAAATACATCTGTATTTGACCTTTTGTTTTTGTTATTAATAATATTTTGATCTCCGTTTCAGTTTCATCAATAGTTTGCATCTGTTAAGCTATTCCAGATCCTATTTTTCAATTTTGGGCAGTCATAGAATTTTAAGATTTTATCCATTTCTTCCAGGTTCTTTTGTTTTGTGGCATAGAGTTTCTCAAAGTAATCTCTGATTACTCTGAATTTCTGTATTGTCTGTAGTAACTCACATTTTTAATCTCTAAATTACTAAATTAATAAATTAAGCAAATTAATTTTTCTCCTTTGTAAGTTTTACTAATGATTTATTGATCACTATTGGTTAGCCACTTGCAAAAAAGCAATCTCAGACCACCAACTAACACCATGTTTGAAGGTAAAATCCAAATGGAGTAAAGACCTTGATAACAGACCTGAAACCATAAGGTATATGGAACAAGACATAGGTAAAACACTCCATGACATTGAGACTAAGTCATCTTTAAGAAGGAAAGAGTACACCCCAAATAAGTGGAAGCAGAGATAAATAGATGGGAATATATTAAGCTGAGAAGCCTTTGCACCTCAAAGGAAATAGTGCCCAGGATACAAGATCCAGTCACACACATAGTAGGAGAAACTATTCATCTAATATCTATTAGATAAGGAGTTAATATTCATAGTATATAAGGCACTGATGGAACTTTACAAGAAAAAAACATCTAATCCCATCGAAAAATGAGGAGGAGATATGAACAGGCAGTTTTATAGATAAGAAATACAAATTGTCACAAGGCACATGAAAAAATTCTCCACATCACTAGTCATCCGGAAGATGAAAATCAAAACAACCATGAGGTACCATCTCACACCACAGAGATTGGCACACATCACAAAGAATGAGAGCAAACAGAGTTGAGAGTAAGGAAATCTTATTCAGTGCTGGAGGGCATGCCATCTAGTCAAACCTTTATGGAAAGCAATATGGATATTCCTCCAAAAATTGAAAATTGAGCTCCCATATGATCCAGCTATACCACTCCTAGGTATATGCCTTAGGGACACAAAAATACAATACAAAACTCCCTTCCTCACACCTATATTCATTACAACACTATTTACAATAGCCAGACTCTGGAAACAATCAAAATGCCCTTTAACAGAAGAATGTCTAAAGAAACTGTGGTACATATACACAATAAAATACTATGCAGCCTTTAGGAGAGATGAAGTCATAAAATTTTCCTATACACAGATGTACATGGACTGTATTATGTTCAGTGAAATAAGCCAGAGGGAGAGAGATAGACACAGAATAGTCTCACTCATCTATGGGTTTTAAGAAAAAATAAAAGACATTTTTGCAATAATTCTCAGAAACAAAAGATAGGAGGGCTAGAAGGTCCAGCTCGTGACATGAATCTCACCACAAAGAAGAATGAGTGTTGTTAGAGAAATAACTACATTGTGAACTATCATAACAATGTGAATGAATGAGGGAAGTGGAAAGCCTATCTAGATTACAGTCGGGGGTGGGGTGGGGAGGAGGGAGATTTGGAACATTGGTGATGGCAATGTTGAACTGGTGAATGGGGGTGTTTTTTGCATGACCAAAACCCAACTACAATCATATTTGCAATCAAGGTGTTTAAATAAAGATATTAATAAAAAATAAAAAAAAGAATACTCTTCTAATTTTGGTGTATCATCTCTGGGAAGGAGTTCATACAATTTCTATCCTCTTGATTTTATGGAGGCATGTTTTATGGCCCAGTATGTTGTCTATCTTGGAGAATGACTCATTTACATTAGAGAAGAATGTGTTTCCAGTTTTCTAGGGATGGCATGCTTTCTCTTTATATATAGTAAAATTCTTTTGTCATTATTCTGTTGGTGACAGTATAATCTTGTTAAGATTCAGCCTGGTTGATTTATCAATAGGTAACAGAGTAGTGTTGAATATATTACTCTTATTGTGTTGCTATTGATGTCTTTCTTCAAATCTATTAGCAGTTGTTTTAAATATTTTGCTGTCCCCTGATTGGGTGCAAATATGTTTGAATATGATATTTTTACCTGTTATACATATTCCTTGATTATTAACAAATGTCAATTTCAGTCTTTATAAATTTCTTAGTCTAACGTATGTATTGTCTGATATTAATATGTCCACCACAGCTTTTTAAGAGTGTTGTCTGCTTGAATGGTTGTTCTCCAACCTTTGACTTTGAGTCTATGCTTGTTCTATCTATTTTAATGTTTGTGTGGGTTTTTTTGTATTCAGCAAAATGATGTACTCAACTCTGTACTCAGTTTCTACTCTGTATCTCTTAACTGGTGCATTAAGTCCAGTAAGAGTGAGAGAATTGATTGTCGTGGGATTTATTGTCATATTTCTGTAATAGCTTGCTGTGCTTTTTGGATCTGCTCTGCTTTAAAATAGACATTTCTGTTCTTCTTTTAAGGCTGGTTTTGAGTTTGTAAAATTTCTGAGCTGTTTTTTTCTGTGAACTTATGTATTCTTGATCTTTTTAACACTTTTGTCTATTTCTTACCTCCTAATAAAATCACCTGTACATTGTTGTTCTACATGTTTTGTAAGGCAACTATGGCCATAACTATGTGATTATATCTTTAAAATTATATTAGGCTTGTAGGTAATGTTTAATTTTGTACCTAAGGTTTTTTCAGAAAATATTTAAAGTCGATGTAGAATAAATTGTGCTAGAAACATTCTCTTACTTTTCAAAATAATTGACATTATTTTATGTAATATGGTTCTACACACTTAAACATAAAGAATAAATATAACTTTCAATAACATGCTCTCCTGTGCCATTCTATCTTCTTTGTGTATTTGCATGTGCCTGTAGTATGTTCTAAGTTAACTGCTACTCTTCTTTCTCTAATTTGAATCTTTCTCCCCATATTTCACAAAGCACTGTCAGAGTCACTAATCAGTTGAACTCAAGTTAATACTTATTAGTCTCTTCAACAAGTTCAGATAATAGTAAAAATAACTTAGATGAATTTTTAATTGTGCACTTACTCTGTGTATAGTTCTATTTATAAATTTACTGAATTTCAAAAAATTTTTTGTTTGTTTTTGGGCCACACCCAGTGATGCTCAGGGGTTACTCCTGGCTATGCACTCAGAAGTCACTCCTGGCAGGCACGGGGGACCATATGGGAACTGGGGGATCCAACCATGGTCCGTCCTAGGCAAGGCAGCAGGCACCTTACCTCCTGCGCCACCTCCCGGCTCCCTGAATTTCAAAAATTTAAGAGATTTAATCTTTGTCGCAGAACTCGGAGTGCAGAAGCTAAAATATATTTGGCTCTGTTTAATGTTTTTTTTTATAAAGTATCATATAAAAAGATGTTCAGGGATCTTCAATCATGAGTCATTTCTGCTGGTTTCAGGGAACTCTGTAGGGTAATTAGGGTCACAACCAGGTAGATGGGCAAAGCTAGTGGTCTACCATTTGTATTATCTCTTTGGTCCTCTATTTGCTTTTATTTTATATTATTATTATTATTGTAATATATTATATATTATTTTATGTAATTATATTACATTATTTTGCTTTTCATTTTATATTTCCTTTTTCTATTTATCTTTATTTGTCTTTGTTTTTAATGATTAGGAGTTGCACACTTATATTGTCCAGGGTTCTACACTTAAGGTTTGGTACTCAGGTACACACTGTGTTATGCTGCACACATTTATCAGTGATGGCAAGTAGCAAAGCTTCTGAATATCTCTGAACTTGTGGAAAGTTCTGGGTTCCAACATGCAACTTCCTACAAGCAGAATCTCTACCACTTAGTAGCATCTTGGGTCTCATCAATTCGCCTTTTATTGAATAATTATTTCACTTTTAGAAATTCAGGTAACATAGTTACAATAAAGTTAACTTTTCTTTGAGGAGGCCAGATTGGGCAACATCCAGCAGTTCTCAGGGATCATTTCAGGCAGTACTTGGGGAAATTTATGGGGTTCATGATATTACACAAGTTTCAACGATTTAGTTTTGCGATTTTACAATGAAATACTATAGCCATAAGGAAATATAAACTCATGCAATTAACAAACTTGGATGGAACTGTAAAATATAAGAGGAAGAAGGACAAGTACTATATCATCTTATGTATATGTGGTATATAAAGATAATAGGATAGGGAATGCAAGGTAACCCGTGGATACCTGTCACCCTTGAATAGAAATAAGATGTACAGGAAAGAAAGAAATCAAGGGGAAGTAAGAAGAAGCAGACTGGCCAGAGCAATAGCACAGTGGATAGGGAAATTTCTTTGCACACAACTGAGCCAGGTTTGATCCCTGGTATCCCATAGGTCCCCGAATACTTTGAAGAATGACTCTTTAGTACAAAGCCGGGAGTAATCCTTGAGCACCACTAGGTATGATCCACAGACCACAGAACAAAAAAAATAAGAGGCAAATAGTAATTGGGGCAGTGTTCAGGGACACTTAGATACAAAAAACTGTGGTATATGGACATATAAAATTAAAGAGTTAACAACATTGTAAGCATAAGACCAAAATTACAATAACCAACCTTTTAATGAAGCAGTGTTGAGAGTGTGAAGAACCTGGGGACATTGGTGTGGGGAAGAAGGCACTGGTAGTGGATTGATATAGAAACATTATACTTCAAAAATCAACTATGAATAACTTTGTATATATATATATCATTATGTATATCATGGTGCCTTAATAAAAATGTTTTTTACCTTTTGTAGTTTTTGTGTACAAAGTTACTGTTATGTATCACCAAAATGTGCAAGATCCTCAACTCCTAGCTTTATGTCACTTCTAATTCACCTTCTTCCTTCTCCCCATCTCTCATCAACTCTTTGATAGCTCATATTTTCAAATATAGGATAAGTACTTATCTTCATTTAATATTTTATAGTTTCTTAGTTTGTTTCTCTGTATGTTCCAAACAAGTGAGACCATCTAATATTTGTTTTTTTCTCCTTCTAACCTATTTCACTTAACATATTGCACTTCAATTTTACCCATGTTGCAGTGAAAAGCAAGATATCTTTTCCTCAGCTGCATAGTAAGTATATCATTTGTGTATATACTACATCCATCTATCTTTAGACTTTTGGGTTGTCTCCACATCCTTTCTATTACACTTAGTGCTGCAGTGAACATAGAGATGCCCACATTTTTTGAATTAATGTTTGTGTGTTCTTGGGAAAGATTCCAAGTTGTATTGGTATGTTATCTAAAAACTCTTATTCTTAGTTTAAAGAAATGAACTATCGTAGGAGGAATAAAATTGGAGGGATAAAATATTCTTTGGTGAGCACTTGGATTGCTTTTAGGTCTTTGTTATGTCAGTAATACTGTAATGAATATAGTTAGGCATAAATTTTCTCCCATTATTTTCTAATTTACTTTATTTATAGAGCATATGTCACATAGATTACAAAGATGATTGTAAAACATTTGTTTTCAGATAAGTAGAAACAAAATTATTAAAAGTCAAAAACAGAGGATCCAAAGAGATAGACTAGCAGCAGGATGTTTGTTTTGCATCCAGCCAATTCAGAATCAATGATGGTTTGAATCCTGGCATCCCATATGGTACCCCATGCCTGCCAGGAGCGATTTCTCAACACAGAGCCAGGAGTAACCCCTGAGCACTGTCGGGTTGGGTCCAAAAACAAAAGAAAGGAAAAGTAAAGGAAACAAAAAGAATGAAGGAGAGAGGAAAAGAAAAGAAAAAGAAATATAGCAACAAGTAAATATGTGAAAATTATTGTTTCTATAATGAGGTCATTTAAGAAGTCATTGTCAGAAAAATTAATTATTGAACTCTAGTTTCTAGCTAACCATACTGTTACTTCATTTGCTTCTGAACAATGGTGACTTCAGATAAACATTAGCATCTAAATCAGTGTGTTACTATGGAGATGATAGAACTAAACAATAATGAAGTTGAACATCAAACAAAATGCATTTATGGATGTGTGGTTACGAATTCTAAGCACTATTGCTGATACTGTGGCTTTTGTGGGTCAGGTTTTAGGCTGACAGGTCTTCTGGAAGTATGTAAAGTGGGTTGATGGGGTGGAGAGGGTGTCCCCATTTATTCCAAAAAAAGTCCTGGTGATATCAGTCCCAATTCTTGCATACATAGAGGTTTGGTCAGATTGATGTCTCTGCTGTTCGCTAACCTAGGATGGACAGCGGTTCGATCCCCCGGTTCCCCATATGGTCCCCCGTGCCTGCCTGGAGCGACTTCTGAGCGAATAACCAGGAGTAACCCCTGAGCGTCACTGGGTGTGACCCCCCAAAAAAATAAAAAGAGAGAGTTGACGTCTCTTCTGTGAATTATAGAGGAGTGGGGAAGCAGGGTCATGAGCAAAGCAGAGATTACGGGTGATGGGTACAGACAGATGGACTCAGCATGGCAGGAACTTGGTCTGCCCTCTTCTTCTGAGATTTACAGCTTTCAGCTGCTGCATAGCTTTTTTAAAATATTTTTTATTGAGACCAATGTGAACTACAAGTCTTTCACCATTAAGTTTAAGGTACATAATGCCAGTGAATTGGGACAATTCCCACCACTCATGTTGACCACCTGCTGCCCCTGCATTTATTTCCACTCAATGTTTGTGAGACTGTATATATCTCTCTTTGATTAGTGTTTTTGTGTTCTTATTATAGAGATCTGATAGTGGGATTGCTTGATATTATCTGTTTCTAAGGATTATTTGGGCCACACCCGATGATGCTCAGGGGTTACTCCTAGCTTTATGCTCAGAAATAACTCTTGGCAGGCTTAAGGAACTATATTGAATGCCAGGAATAGACCCCTGGTTTGCCACATGCAAGACAAAGACCTTGCCTGATGTGCTGTTGCTCTGACCTCTGTTTCTCAGTTTTAAAAATATTTTTTTATAGTTTTCCAGAAAAGTTGAACATGTTTACATGTTCACTAGTAGCAAATGTCAATTCTTTTTCCTTTATATCCCCACATCCTTGTTTCTGGTCACAGAATGCAGACTTTCACTTTTTTCTCTTTTTTTTTTTTTTTTTTTTTTTTGTTTGTTTGTTTTTGGGCCACACCCAGTGATGCTCAGGGGTTACTCCTGGTTATTCGCTCAGAAGTCGCTCCTGGCAGGCACGGGGGTCCATATGGGGAACCGGGGGATCAAACCGCGGTCCGTCCTAGGTTAGCGCAGGCACCTTACCTCCAGCGCCACCGCCCGGCCCCTTTTTTCTCATTTTTTAATTATACTAATTATCTCTATGTCTACTGTCACCAGAATCATGAGAGGAAAACATATTTGATTCTAGTGAATAACCTCCAGATTTCTCCTTGGAGATAATTAGACCTAAGGGAAAAAAATGAATATCTTCTTATAGCACTATTAACTTCATCTACTTTCAGTCTTACTCTACTGCCTCAAATGCTGAAGCACCTGGTTTCTTTAAGTTGGGAGCATTTCCAAGGTTCAGCAGTTTTAATCTATTTATGGAAAATTCTAGGTTTTAACTTTCCTAGATTTGCTAAGGCAGTTACCAGTCATCCATCTGCTTGGAGATTCCAAAATTATCTGTTGCTCCAAAAATATACAGGAATGTTAAGCATGTAATTGAGAACAGAGGTCTTATATTTCGAATTAGCAAGTCAGATCACCCAATGAGAATACACTCGGCCACCATGTTCTTAGTATTCAGTTCTTTTCTGAAACTATTTCAAGAATGGTAGTGTTACTTGAGAAGGGACATTACTTTTTATTCGATTTACACTT
This sequence comes from Crocidura indochinensis, assembly GCA_004027635.1. Taxonomy (NCBI): domain Eukaryota; kingdom Metazoa; phylum Chordata; class Mammalia; order Eulipotyphla; family Soricidae; genus Crocidura; species Crocidura indochinensis. The sequence goes on from PVKC010018306.1 coordinate 10,531, forward strand.
AAATCCATGATTAAATAACCTTATGTGAAAATTATTTCTAAGAACACTTCTAATGCTACTATTTCATATAAAATATTAATGTATATACTTGCAAACAATATCTCTTTTTTGGAACATGTGTATTTTTGTTGATATATCTCCATTGTCAAGCATGATGCCTCTTTTATATATATGGTATTCAATGAATATTGTTGAATAAGTAGACACAAAAACCTATTCTTCAAATGGAAAGTTAGTTATTTTGTTCAGCAAGAAAAGTTGGAGGCTTATTGTCATTCTTGGATTCAACTGTAACTATATAGCATTCATATTGGCTTCATAATTATAGAGAACTCTATTAATGAGAACCTTTCTCCTATTTTCTTGTTTATGGTCTTTTTTTGTGTGTTTTGTTTTTGGAGCTCTGATTTTCTCAGGACTTTTTCCTGGATCAGCACTCAGGGATCACTTCTGGAGATGCTCAGGTTTCATATGTGAAACTAGTGATTAAACCAGAGTGAGCCAGACGTAAGGCAAGCACTTTATTCCTGTACTATTTTTCCACCACTCCCATTCCTTTTTTTTTTTTTTTGCGAAAAAGTGTTGCGATAATTTAATTTTTCTTGAGATATTCTACTTATTATTTATTTTGTATTAAAAATTCAAGAGAGCCACCTGTTACAGTACACAGCTAAGGAATGTTTTTTGCAAACAACTTACCAGGTTCAATATCTGGCTCCACATAAGATTCCCATGAGATCCTCACAAAGTAATTCTGAGCACAGAGCAATAGTAAAACCTGTGAACAACCAGGTGTGACCCCAAGACTAAACTCAACAACAAAAAATTCTAAAAAAGACAAATTATGTAAAAAATTTTATGTTTAGATTTCATTTTCAGACTCTGATATTCAAAAATTCATTGTTATTTATTTTTGTTCTTACCATTAAATTTCTACTGCAGTGGAGCTTTCCTGAAATAAATCATTTCATTCAATTTTTTCAGTTATTTATAATCAGACGGTTTCCTTTACCAGCAAATTATAGATATATGTGGAAAGAATAATGGAGGAAGGGAAGAACATTTAAGTTTGTCCTCAATATCATCTGTCCACAAGACAAGTTTACAACTGAAAAGGGAATTAGTTTACAACTGGAAAGGGAAAGTTGGTAGTGTATAAAGTCAGAGGAAAGGATAATGTGAGTGAACAATGCCAGAAAAACCTTCATAAATATCTCCAAAATATGATCTCACATTTTCCAGTTGAAATCCATGAAACTGATATACTTCAGTTGTCATTTTATCACATTATTGCTTAATCGTTTTTGCTCTTGTCCTTCAGCGAGTGTTCTGCAATCCTTTATCAAATACTCCAGTGATTTGTTTTGCCTGGCCCATGCTGTTTGTTTTCTCACAGTTGACCTGGTGCCAATAGGGTGGAATGACCAGGCTGAGCCAGGCTATCCAGATAATGTCATTCCTGGCAGGAAGAGAGATTTGCGACAGTAACACACATTGCGCCTTCCTCACATTCCGGACACTCCCAGGATTCACGAGGGGCTCACTTACATGGAACTGGCTCTCAGCTTCATCTATCTGGTCGCCAAGACCCGTAAAATAAATCTGGTTTTCAACAGCAGCAGCAGCAGCAGTAGTGACATCAATATCAGAACGGGGTTGCTCCACTCCACAGATGTAAAAATTTTTTTATTTGCTTTGACAAGTATTCCTGCAAAGCAGTGTTTTTGAGACTGACTCTAATAATTATTTCTACTGGGAACTTGATATTTTATGAATTGTTAGAAGAATAACAGTTAACATGCAGTAAAATCTGTTCTAAGAGTAGACTAAATTATTTACTCAAACTATCACACTAAATTCTCATCAAAATCTCATCTCCATTTGTGAAGAAATAGTATCCTAAAGAGCAGTACATTATTTGACTAAGATCACATTTTTGTGAATAGTGCAACTATATTCAAAGCTCTTGATGTTTTGGGGGGTTAAATCCAAATGTAATGGGACCGGAGAGATAGCATGGAGGTGGGACATTTGCCTTTCATGCAGAAGGTCATTGGGTCAAATCCCGGCATCCCTTATGGTCCCCCGAGCATGCCAGGAGCAATTTCTGAGCATGGAGCCAGAAGTAACCCCTGAGCACTGCCAAGTGTGACCCCAAAACAAACAAACAACCTAAAAAATCCAAATGTAACTAACTTCTGGCTCTGAATTGAGAGAACAGTTCTAAAATAGATAGCCTGGAATTGAACACAGATCAGCTGTATGCAAGGCAAGTGTCTTATCAGCTAGAGCTAGCTACACTATCTCTCAGGTACCTGTATTGAAAGTTCTCAATCCCTGTTATAATTAGAGAAAATTAATAGAAGAATTTTTGAGTAACCTTAGAAGATAGTTCTAGAAAAATTGGAATAGACTTAGGAATTTCATTAGGATAAATTGAAATCAGACTATTTTTATCTGTTCTTGGTTAAAATAATATTCACTTCAGCTAATTTTAATTATATTTATCATTAATGTCAAGATAAATCCCAAAATAAGAGTGAATGGGCATGTTTTTCAACTTCAGTAACACATTCCTGCTGTCACAACAGTGAAAACACTAAGCAGAGAACCAAATCCTAGAACAAACAAAAAAACCTGCCTTTACATTTATATTGCATTTACATCTTTAAATTTTCTTACCTACTGTATTTTGAACACAAAATAATATAGGAATGTTCATTTATTAATTATTACGTTACAAGAATTTATCCACATTAGAGCTCAAAAGGTAATTAGAAAATAATTTGTGCAAATTCAATTAATCAACTATGTGAACTTAGTAGTCACATTGTTTGATTTTCCTGTCCGGAAAAAAACAAAGTCAACAGGGGCTGGAGTGATAGCCCAGCAGTAAGGTGTTTGCATTACATGCTACCAACACAGGACAGACAGTGATTTGAATCTCGGTGTCCCATGTGGTCCCCTGAGCCTGCCAGGGGTGATTTCTGAGCAGAGAGACAGGAGTAACCTCTGAGTGCTGCTGGGTGTGACCCAAAAACAAACAAGCAAAAAAGCAAGCAAACCCATCAAACTCAAATCAGAGGTTTAGATCTTCTTATTCTTTCTAGCTTGAAATTTTTATTTTTGGAGTAGGTAACTAACATCATAAAATGTTCCTTTCCTAACTCATAGGTTCAGAGGGAACTCAAAAATATTTAAAAAATTAAAAATAAAGGATCAATCATTACATATCAAATATAAATTTAATATGTCTATAAGATCAGTGATACCACTTTTATTATATTATAAACATAAATGTGGCATGATACATAATAGTACTTTAAGAGGCTAGATGCGACCAAGTCTGGGCTGACTCTGGGCACTGTAAATGGGCTCCATAATACCAGATTTCCCTGAACACATAACTAGGAGTAGTGTCTTGAGCATTGCTGATTCTGGAACAAAAATTAAGTAATAATTTTGACAGAGGGTGAGTCCCGGTTGCCGACATCATTACTGAGGGTGCCAGAGCTCCGAGGTTTGAGACCAATACCTGAGCAGGTTGGGGCCAGAGGAACAAAGCTCCTCTGCTTCGCTTCTTGGTCATGTGCATCTCTAGCAAATGAATCTCACCATAAAACATAGAAAACACACACACAGCAAGCATGACAATGGGGGTAAAAAACAAGCCAACATCAGAAATATTAAGTGAAGATGGCAGCTCTAATGTACAGAAAAATGCCAACCACCTAATTAGCCTCTCAGATAAGAAGCTTAGAATAGAAATTTGGATGATGTTCATAGAACAAAGAAAACAGATCGAGCTGAACAGAACACAAGACAAAACTTGGTAGATGAAATAAAAAATTCAATAGAAAGCCTCTCCAACAGAGTAACAGAAGCTGAGGACAGAATTAGTGAGCTGGAAGATGAGCTGCAGAACAACTCCATGCAGCAGAAAAGATCGGAAAAAAAAAAAACACAAAGCAAATGATCAAACATTGGATACAATACTCAATGTGAGCAGATGAAAATTGACATCTTGGGTAAATTTAACAGAAACAACATAAGAATCATTAGCTTCCCAGAAACATAGGAAGAAAATCCCCAGGAAGAATCAACAGTTAAGGACATCATTACTGAGAAACTCCCAGAGCAAAAGACAGCATGCAACCAATATCTGCATGCCTGAAGAGTACCAGCTAAAAGAGACCCAAAGTAAAACACTCTAAGACACATTCTAGTCACGATGATGCAGCTCACAGATAGGGATAGAATACCGAAAGCAGCGAGGTCAAAGAGGAAAATTACATTCAAAGGAACATCCTTAAGATTTAAAGCAGACTTGTCACAAGAAACCCTCCAGGCCAGAAGGCAGTGGTGAGATATAGTGACAAAACTCAATGGAATGAATGTCTCATCTAAATGCTACACTCAGTCAGATTCACTTTGAGGTTTGAAGGAAGTATACATGGTTTCACAGATAAACAACAGCTCAGAAACTTTACAGACTCAAAACCAGTCTTAAAAGTAAAGTTGAAAGGTCTACTTTAAGGGAAGAAAGTCTAACAGACACACCAAACTTCTACACAAAGATGACACTAAATCCCATAACAATTATCTCTCTCAGTGTCAATGAACTAAATACAACTGTTAAGAGACAGAGAATGGCAAAATGGATCAAAAAGATGAATCCATCGTTTTGCTACCTACAAGAAACACATCTGAATAATCAAAACAAGCATAGACTCAAAATCAAAGGTTAGAGGAAAATGATTGAAGCAAACAACACCCTTAGATAAGCTGGAGCAGTCATATTAGTATCAGATGAAATAAACTTTAGACTCAGAAAAGTTATAAGGGACAAAATAAGGTCATTTTGTACTAATGAAAAAAATATGTACAACAAGAAGAAATCACTCCTAAACATATATGCACCCAATGATGGACCTACAAAATATTTGATACAACTCTTAACAAACATGAAAGAAAATATCAATACTAGCATGATAATAGTGGGAGATCTCAACACTGCCCTGACATCTTTTGATAGAGTAAACAGGTTGAAACCCAACAACAATGTATTAGCTCTGAAAAGAGAAATGAAAGAAAGTGAACTAGTAGATATATATAGGGCACTCCACCCCCAGAAAACCAGATACACATTTTTCTCCAAAGCACATGGGTCATTCTTCAGGATAGACCACATGCTGGCACAAAAAAACTTACCTCCATAAAATCAAGAGGATAGAAATTGTACAAACTCCCTTCACAGACCACAAGTTACTGAAATTAGATGTGAACTACAAAGAAACAGAAGAAAAAATGTAACACCTGGAAACTAAACAGTTCACTACTGAACAACAACTGGGTCAGAGATGTGATTTCACAACTCTTAAAAGGAAATCAACACATTCCTGGAAACAAATGACAAAGAAGACACAAATTTTCAGTTGCAAATTAACAGACACAAAGCAGTACTGAGAGGAAAATTTATAGCCTTGCAAGCACACATCAGGAAGAAAGAAGAGGCCTATATAAAAAGCTTAATGACACAGCTTTCAAAAATAAAAAATGACCAATAAAAGGAACCAAAAATAGTCAGAAGTAAATAACTAAGCTTAGAGTAGAAATGAATGAAATGAAAATTAAAAAAAGAACAATTAGCTCTCCTCTCCTCCTCTCTACTAAGCCGACTACGGACCGGGACCCTCACCAGTAAGATGGCCTCACTTGACCCACGTGAGACCAATCGGGCTGTGTGATTGGGGACCCCAGAAACATAAAGACCACCACCGTGGCCATGTTCCTGCCTCTCCTCTCCTCCTCTCTGTTAAGCTGATCTACGGACCGTAACCTCTCCAGGCCCCGTACCAATTTGAAACCCCTGAATTCCATACCAGCAAGGGGACTTGGGTGAATTCTATTTGTGAGTGATCGTCCTCCCACTGTGGCTTTACCTTGCCCTCTCTCTTTGCATCTTTGTTCTCATAATTAAAAATAAAAATTAAAAAAAGAACAATTAAAAAGATCAACAAAAGCAAAAGTTGTTTTTTTTTTGCAAAAATAAAATATCTAAAATAACAAGATACTGAAAGAACTTAACAAGAAAAAAATCTAACCCCATCAAAAGATGTGGAGAAAAATGAACAGTCACTTTGTCAAAGAAGAAATACAAATAGCCAAAAGACACATGAAAAAATACTCCAAATCACTAATCATCAGGGAGATGCAAATCAAAACAACAATGATATATCATCTCACATTAAGAGATTCTAAATAGAATATAGGCAAAAATTTCTGTTTTAATTTAGGTATTATGAATAAACCTTACAATAACATAAATATTATTAATAATGGTGCTATTATGTCATTTCATCAAAAGTCTTCTGGGATTGTTTCTCATCAATTTCAAAATGATTAAAACATTTGTACATATCCTTGAACAATAGAGAGAATGGTAGAGTTTTGACAATATTTTAATATAAACTATGCTTCTTTTTAAAAATAGGTCATAGTTTTAATAATGTAAAACCAAAAGGCTGGAAGAGGCAAAGGCTATTTTAAGACTTTTTAATAAAAAATAAACTGGCAGAGTTTTTGTTCAAATAAAAGGATAACTCAACTAGTAATTTTGTAGAGAACACTTTTTTTTGGGGGGGTGGCTACCCAGTGGGGCTTAGGGGTTACTCCTAGCTCTGCATTCAGAAATTACTCCTGGGAGTGTGAGAAGAACCAGATGGAATGGTGGGGATTGAACCCAAGTCGAATACTTGCAAGGCAAGTCCCCTACCATCTGAACTATTACTTCAGCCTTAACTGTGTGCTAGAGTCATAGTACAATGAGTAGCACACTTGTCCTGCATATGGCTGAACCAGATTCAGTCTCTGGTATCACATATGGTCCCCCAAGCACCAACAGGAATGATCCCTGAAAGAAAGGATAAAAAGAAAGAAAAAAAGGAAGGAAAGAGGGAAGGAAGAAAAAGAAAGAAAGAAATAGAAAAGGAAAGAAAGAAAACAGTAACATGCAATCTATTATGCTGAATGAAATAAGTCAGAGAGAGAGAAAAATGCAGAATGGTCTCACTCATCTATGGGTTTTAAGAAAAATGAAAGGCATTCTTGCAATAATAATTTTCAGACACAAAATAGAGATAGGCTGGGAATTACAGCTCACCTCATGAAGCTCACCACAAACAGGGGTGAGTTTACTTAGAGAAATAACTACATTTTGAACTATCCTAATAATGAGAATGTATGAGGGAAATAGAAAGCCTGTCTAGAGTACAGGCGGGGGTTGGGTGGGGAGGAGGGAGATTTGGGACATTGGTAATGGGAATGTTGCACTGGTGATGGGTGGTGTTCTTTACATGACTGAAACTCAAACACAATCATGTATGTAATCAAGGTGTTTAAATAATATATACAAGATTTAAAAAAAGAAAATTGGGGCTGGAGCAATAGCACAGTCTGTAGGATTTTTGCCTTGCACTCAACCAACCGACTTTAAGCCCCAGCAATCCATATGGTCCTCTGAGCCCACCAGAAATGATTCTGGAGTGCAGAAACTCAAGTAAACCCCTGAACACAGCCAGGTGTTCCACCCCAAAATAATGGGATGAGTCATTATATCACTTTCTATGGTGATGTGAGGTAATTCCTTGTCACCTAATTTGGCTTTCAGTTGCTCTTCAATTTAAAAACTCTTCTGTGTATGTCTTCCCAATGCTGTGTCTTTCAGGACTGCATTCCCTACTCCTCACTAAACTACTTTTTATTTTTTGTGCTTTTTAAAAAATACATATCAAATCTCCCACTTCTCTACCATTTTCCAAAGCTCTAAAGGACTAAGAATTTCTTCTAAACTTAAAGAGAGATCCTCAGAATAACAAGTGATCACTCCTTTACCGGGAACAAATAATAACCCTAGGGAGAAAAGTGATAAAAAACAACTGCTTATAGTGGTGTTTGGAGAAAATTATGTAAATATTTATGCAAAGACAGCTTTGCAGAACACATCGAGCTGCATCAGAACTGCTTGTGCGTACAGGCAGCCTCACAGTTGGATCAACAGCCTGAAAAGCAGATGTGCCAATTTCCTGTATTTGATTATGATGATTCCTAATTATGCCAAAGCTGTGGCAATGTCCTTCCCTAGAATGACTCTTAATTTTGCTCTGAGAAACTACGCACAACCTGCTTTGGACATGTAATTCATTGTCACGTTAAGTCTATGAAATGCTCATTCGTTTGCCTAATGGTTTTGAGGACAATAGTTCACATGGATGCTGTTTTCTTTTTTTAATTTGATAGTTTTAAGCACTCAAGGGACAAAGAAGGGAAGCATGCAATGATAGAGCATCCAGTTAGCATCAATGAGACTACTGCTTTTCCCCATGGCCTAAGACTATATGGTTGCTTTTGAAAAGATAGTTTTGTAGGGATTTTCTGCTTTATTTGTGTTTACATTTACAGTTTCATTACCAGCAAAAATTCACTGCCATTTTAAATTAGATATAGAACAAGTCACAGCAAATATGCAGTTCTAGTCACACATTTACTAGCAAAATGCTTCACCATTGGGATACATAGTCCTGAGTTAACTATTATATGAAAACTAACACTTAGCTTAATCTTTAAATCTATTTTAATCTTTGTAGATAGAGGAGGAAACAGCACAATTGAAAGCTTATTTAAACCATAGAAGATTTCAGGTGCACCTTGAATTTCTCTGGCATAACTAAAGGAACTTATGCTAACCTGAGCTTACATGCAATCTTTTGCACCTGTAATTCACAATTGATCTTCATAATTGGTTCCTAATTTAAGTGTGCTTTTCAAACGTGCCCCCAAATGCAGTCACCATATTTGAACCACACCAGCTCCATAGAATCACTCTTTCTCAAGAGATGTAAACTGAGCATGAAAGATTATGGCTACACCAGCCCACACAGACCAAAGCTAGCCATCTCCTGGGAAAGGGTGGGTCAAGCTCCGGGTGGGTCAAAGGGTGGGTCAAAGCCATGCTTGTTGCCTCCGTCACCCAGAATCATTGTTTTCCCAATGGCCTTCCTCATTAATGAAACTTTAGTATCTCTTGTGGGGACATAATCTGACCACACCC
>PVKC010018307.1:7845-19824 GCA_004027635.1 Crocidura indochinensis
ACCCCCCCCCCCAACCAGCACAACATTCCCACCACCAATACCTCCCAACCTCCCATTTCTCAGTTCCCCCAACCCCTGTTTGTATTTGAGACAGGCATTCTGCTTCTCTTTTTATGTTGGATAAATCAGTTAAATACTCATAGGAGTGATAGCACAGCAGTAAGGCATTTGCCTTGCAAACAGCCAACATAGGACAGGCACAGGTTCAAATCCGGACATCCCATATGATCATCCGAGCCTGCCAGGTGCGATTTCTGAGTGCAGAGGCAGGAGTAACCCCTGAGCACCGCCGGCTATGACCCAAAAACAAAATGAAACAAAAAACAGGAAGTGGGAAAAGAAAGCTCTATTCAAGGATATTAATATATATCCTTATTTATATTAATATATACTAATAGATATCATGAAATTTCAGGAAACTAGGACTAAAGAAAGGATATCCTAAAAACTTCAAAAGAAAAACAAGGTCAAAAATAAATAGTTGGGGCCCGGGAGATAGCATGGAGGTAAGGCGTTTGCCTTTCATGCAAAAGGTCATCGGTTCGAATCCCGGTGTCCCATATGGTCCCCCATGCCTGCCAGGAGCAATTTCTGAGCATGGAGCCAGGAGTAACCCCTGAGCACTGCTGGGTGTGACCCAAAAATCAAAAAAAAAAAATAGTTGGGCCAGAGCAGTGGTGCAAGCTGTAGGGTGTTTGCCTTGCATGCGCTAACCTAGGACTGACCATGGTTCGATCCTCCAGCATCACACATGGTCCCCCAAGCCAGGAGTGATTTCTGAGTGCCTAGCCAGGAGTAACCCCTGAGCATCACCATATTATTATAATATATTATATTTATTATATTATATTATATCATATCATATCAATTATATTAATTATATTATATATGTATATAATATATATAAAGTCAAGATATATTCACATTAAACATTGCAATAGCAATACAGAAGTTTGAAGATAATAGTATAGTGTCTAAAAATTATCTAAGGAAACAGTCATTATCAAACTAATTTTGCACAAAGTATATATACCAAACAACCTTCCTAGGAAGATATACAGAAGTGTACTCTATGAAAACGAAAGCGTTCTCTTTCTAGCTGGACCAACTAAACATCACTACAATGGACACTGCTGCTACTAGCAGTTCTAACTTCTTTTGGAAACACACACACACACATACACACATGAAGTTTTAAAGCAGTACAAGGGCAAGCTAGTTTAAAACAAAATCAAGTATTTGGACTAGAAGATGACTCAATGGGAAAATGGGAAAGAGTGCATGCATTGCCTGTGAGAGAACCCAGGTTTGATCCCAGTACCACATACCCCTTTACATCACTGATGTTGACTAAAAAGCCTAAGAGAAAGAAATATCAAGCATTTGAGTCTGGACATCTGGCTCACTGGTAACGTACTTGCCTTGTCCATGTGAGAGGCTAAGAGTTTAACTCTTTAACTCACATCACTATCAAATGTAATCCCTAACTCTACTGCTGTGATTCTTCTTTTTTTGTTTGTTTGTTTATTTTTGGATCACATCCAGAAATGTTACTCTTGGCTTTAAACTTAGGAATCCCAACTGGCAGGGGACCATATGGGATGCAGGGGATAGAACCGGGTTAGTCTTGCGCAAGGCAAGAGCCTTTCCTGCTGTATTATCAGTCCAGCCCCCCACCCCAACTACTGGATGATTCTTAACCAGGTGTGTAACTCCCACATGCTGAAAACAACCAAGAGAAGAGAGGGAATCAAATGTTAAGAATCAGCAGCAATCATTAAAAAAAAAATACCCAAAATATACAACAACATAGATTGTACAAAATTACAAATTCTTAAAATTAGACATAAATTATAAACATAAATAAAAATTATTCCAGCCTTTTTGGGGGGTTGTTTTGGGTGACACCCAGTAGCGCTCAGGAGCTATTCCTGGCTCTGTGCTCAGAAATTTCTCCTGGCTCAGGGGACTATATGTAATGCTGAGGATCGAACCCTCATCTGTCCTGGGTCATCCACGTGCAAGACAAATGTCCTACCACTCTGCTACCACTCCAGCCCCCTTATCTGTACAATTTGAGGAAGGGGCAATACTTGGTATCCAGTAACTGTTATTACTGGCCTAAAGATATTTAATTTAGCACTAAATAAAAAATAAATAGCACTATTTATTATATATTTATTATTATATTTATCTTATATTGTATATTATCTTACATTGTATATTGTGACATATTTAATAACATAATACCTTTATTATATTTATTATATATTTATTATGAATAGCACTAATTTAGCTTCTATTGTATCTGTAGTATTGTATACAATAATTAGTATTATTGTAAAATGCTACAAGAATGTCATGTCACAATGCAGAAGTTACTTTTCTGTAGTCTCATTTTAGTCACAGTGACATATCATAAGGAATAGCAAACTGGATATCAAAATACTCACAAAAATATGGACATTAAGCTTATGTTTTGAATCATATCCCCTTTTCTCATGAATGTAAACAGTAACATAAACACCATTAACTGAGGTACGATGATGAAATTAAGTGACATTCTTCAGTTCTGGGTAACTATCCAAAACTACCCTCCAATAATCAAAATCTGATCACAGTAAAATAATCTTTTCTGAATAAGCGGTTACTTAGATAAAGATGTAGCTCAGTGGGAAAGAACTTGCCTTGTTTGCATGAGTGAAGTGCTGGCTAGATCCACAATACCACAAAGCAAAAACAAGTTACTTCATTCAAATATATTTGGTTGGTTTGTGTGCATGTATGTATGTATCTGTATGTGGGGAGGAGGGTGATGGTATTTGCAAAGCAGTGAAAACTTTCTTTTCATTATTTTCCATTATTAATTTTTAAATAAATTATTTAATTTGTATTGCCATGAGATACAGTTTCTTTTTTTTCTTTTTTTTTTTTTTGGTTTTTTGGTTACCCCCGGCAGTGCTCAGGGGTTACTCCTGGCTCCATGCTCAGAAATTGCTCCTGGCAGGCACGGGGGACCATATGGGGCACCGGGATTCGAACCGATGACCTTGTGCATGAAAGGCAAACGCCTTACCTCCATGCTATCTCCTGGGCCCCAGATAAACAGTTTCAAAGTTGTCCATTATAGAGTTTCAGTCATACAATGCAATGTATAACACCCTTCAACAATGTCCTCAGTTTCCCTCCCCCCACTCCTTTCTCTTCTCCTCTCACCTTTCTCTGTGGCAAATATTTTTCCTCCCCTTTCTCCTTTCCCTTCCTCTCTCTCTACCTCCTTCAGTTTTTCTCTCTCTTTCTCTCTCTCTCCTTTTAAACACTGTGCTTTGCAATATTATTACTGAAGGGATATTATGCATATCATTTTATCTCCTTTCAGCACCCAGTTCTTGTCCAGAGTGATCATTTCCAACTATCATGGTCAGTGGTTCCCTCTCTGCCCTAACTATACTCCCTCACTATTTGTGGTAAGCTTCCTACCATGGACCCATCCTTCTGGTCCTTGGTGCTACTGTCTTTGGATATTATTACACTAACATATTATCTCTCTCTCCTTTTTTTTTTTTTGCTTTTTTTTGGGGGGGGGGTCACACCAGCAGCACTCAGGGGTTACTCCTGGCTCTATATTCAGAAATCACTCCTGGCAGGCTCAGGGGACCATTTGGGATGCCCGGCTTCAAACCACCATACTTCTGCATGCAAGGCAAATGCCCTACCTCCATGCTATCTTTCCAGCCCCCTATCTTTATTTATACCCCCCAAATGAGTGTAATCATTCTATTCTAAACTCTTTTTCCTTGATTCTGTAAAGGCCTGGTAAAAATCCACTCATTTCATCGCTTCAGTCACCTTTTGTTAAGGTCAGAGGCTTTAGTGGAGGGGTAGGTTTCTGTTTTCTGTGAAGTAGCACCACTGTGTCTTTAAGTCACAAAAGCATTGGAAAAGTACTGCTTTGTTGCCAGGAAATTTGGCATAGATTCCTACAGGAATTCTGTGAGTACAGTATCCCAGATTAAAAAAGTCTGATTGCTTGAGAAGTACGAGAATCATGATTTATTTTTCTATGTGAAATTAGTAAACAGAAAGGAAAGTAATCAGCTAAAGAAAATTTGAAAAAAAATTTCTACTGCTGAAATCAGGCTTTCAAAATAAAACTCAGACCCAAGAAACAAAATGTAAAACAAAACAAAACAAAAAAAAAAAGAAGAAGAAGAAGAAGAAGAAAAGAAAAAAAAAGACCTTATTATTGTTGGATCATTTGAAATTCTTCACAAAAATTCCAAAACAAGTGGAGGTTTCTAGAAGAGGGTCACACATGAATTTAAATGGAAATTAATTTCTTTAAGAACCTCCCACTTCATTAGGATTGACTCAAGGGGACAGAATGCTAACCATACTTCCCCCTTTATCCCCTTTTAAAAATCAACAGCTTGTTAAGGTATCAACAAGTAGAATAGAGTTGGCTTTCCTTCATCCCGCTCTCTCCATGTTCTCTATTCCAAGAGCCAAAGTTGATTCAATGAGGGAGAAATTTCCCCTTCCTCTTAGAGTTCTTGTGCCAAGCTTCGCTGGCAGTGTGCCTTCGTACTCTCCTGATTCCTTGTGCATTCATGCTGTACAGCTCTTTGTGCTCATACCAAACATAATCTGGGGCTGGAGGCAGGTCTAAGATTAAGTTGGTTTATACTTGCCCAATAATAAAACAGACTTGGTTGCATTTCAAATCCTGTAGGTTTGTTTTACATAACGGAATCAGTTGTTAGATGGATTTTGCCCTATTTATCTTTTTCTCAATCACTCAAAGGTTTAATTGACTGCTTAGAGATCCCTTTCAGACTCTAAATTTCCCACCCTTCTCAATCACCTGGAGAGTAATTCACCTGGTCCCATTTATCTTGACCTGTGTATAATGCAGAAAGTGGAAACTAGCACCATTAGTTCTCAAATTCCAGCCCTTTACCTACACTGCTTGGTCCCAAACTCCATATAAAATGTCTACCAAGTCTATATATTGTAAGCTCTTATAAAAATCAATAGTGTAATGTGTAGAATTGTAACTTTTACAGAAAATTTCAGAAAGGCTATAAAAATTGAGGATTAAAAACAATTTTTTAATTGAAGAAGCTGGAAAGTAAGAAGCCTAATAAGAAAGTCACATCCACCATCCACCTGGGGATGAATGCCCAGGGAATTCTTAAAGAGATCACTATAAGTAATGAAACACTTTGTTTTGTGAAATGTGTGATGAAGGTAGCATAAAATGTAATCTCAGATTGAATAATGAGAGGTTTAAGAAAATACAAATGTTCTTTCTGTGTATTTTATATGTGTACATGTATATTAATTAATATATATGATGTATAGCTTATTTAAACGTCACTAAATGACCATAGGTATATATTTTGTCAATGTGCTTGGCTATAATGGTAGACCACCTCTATTCAGGCTCTGCTTGGTGTCTGGAAAATAAATACTGTGATGTACTCCTGTCAAATTATATTGTAATTAGGGAATAAATGATAAAAGGTGTGCAGAGCTTCTGATATTGAAATATATTCAATATGAATGTTTTTCTGTTTTCCTTTTCAGATAAGAATCCAAAAGTATCAAAACATTTTAATAACTTTTAAATTTAACTCCTTGAGTTAATTGAAAATAATTAATTTTTTGTTTTGTTTTTGTTTTTGTTTTGTTTGTTTTTTTGTTTTGGGACCACACCCGGTAGTGCTCAGGGGTTACTCCTGGCTGTCTACTCAGAAATAACTCCTGGCAGGCACGTGGGACCATATGGGACACCGGGATTCAAACCAACCACCTTTGGTCCTGGATCGGCTGCTTGTAAGACAAATGCCACTGTGCTATCTCTCCGGGCCCGAAAATAATTAATATTTAATGTGTATCTAAATTATATCAAAAAAGTTAATTTTGTGATAGGCAATAATTACATAAAGTAGAAAGTTGTTCATTGTTTATTCTACTAGACAGTGTAAGTTTGTAATGTCACAGGCAGGGGCTGATTCATTCATGAAATATCAATAGGTCACATGAAGAAGGAACTGCTGCATATCTACTTTGAGACTCATTTATATTTCTTCACTGTGCAGCTCTTTTCCCAGTCTAGAGCACTGGTTACCACTGGTTACTACCATTATCAATCTTTTGGTTATCAAGGTTAAGAGAACATAAAATGCTTCATTTTGAATTTGTGATATTTTAGATTGAACAGCATTTTATACTTCATACTTTCCATAAAGGTTTACACTAAAACATAACAAAAATTAAGAAAAATAAAAGAATTTAAATGTTGGCAGGATGTCATCTTATTCAGTCTCTAAGAAAAATAACATGGAAATTCCTCCAAAAAGTAAGAAAGGAATTCCCATATCACCCAGTGATACCGACAAAATACAAAACCACTCATTATTAAAGATATATTATCTATGTTCATTGCAACACTTAGTACCATATTCATGATATGGAATAACCTAGATCCTCAAAGACATATGAATGAATAAAGAAGTTGTAGTATAGGTACACTGTAACTATAAAAATGATGAAATCATGCATTTCACTGCAACATGTAAGAACTGGAGAGCAGCATGTGAAGTGAAATAAATAAGATGGAGAAGGTCAAATATCAGATGTTATCACTCACTGTGGTATAGAGAGACAAAAACAAGAAAATTGCCTGTATTTTATATGATACAATTTTATACAATTTTATATGATACATACAATTTTATATGATACTATGATAAAATTAATTTTAGGAAGAAGTGGAAAAGAGATTGAGAAAGCCAACTAAAGGTGACATAGGTACAGTAATGGAAGGTCTTGGGCACTTTGATGATAGGAAAGGGTGTTGCAGTGACTATGTATAACAATATTATAAACATTAGCACTATTATAACAATTACCTAAACAATAACAAAAAAATTCAAGTTACAGGGCCGGAGTGATAGCACAGTGGCACAGGGTGTTTGCCTTGTAAGCGGTTAACTCGGGATGAACCCAGGTTTGGTTCCTGGCATCCCATATGGTCCCTCGAGCATGCCAGGAGTGACCCCTGAGCACCACCAGGTGGTGGCCCCCAAAAACTAACTAACTAAATAAAAAAATAAAAATTTTAAAATTGTCAAATTACTAGAATATTTATTTAATGTAACAGTAGTAAAGAAAAAAGCCGAAAACATAAAGAAAAAAGTAAAAGAGCAAATGTAAACCCAACTATAATAATAGCATAGTTTGTGAATGATTTAAATAATCCTATAAAAAGATAATGATGAGGTTGGAACAAAAACACAGCGAGTAATACATTTGCCTTGCATGTGGCCAACCCAATATTCCATATGAGTCCTCAAGCCTGTCAGGAGTGATTTCTAAGGGCAGATCCAGGAGTAACCCTGAATGCCATTGGGTGTGGCCCCAAAACCAATAAATATAAATAAACATACAAAAACAAAGTAACAAAAAGCAGTAACATATTACATGCTACATGAGCAATACTTTAGATTCAGACACAACTAGATTAAAATAAAAGATTAAAAGTATATATTATGGGGCGGGAGAGATAGCATAGAGGTAAGGCATTTGCCTTTCATGCATAAGGAGGGAGTTTGAATCCCAGCAACCCATATGGTCCCCTAAGCCTGCCAGGAGCGATTTCTGAGCCAGGAGTAACCCCTGAGCATTGCGGGGTGTGGCCCCAAAACAAAAAAAACCAAATAAACAAAAAAGTATATATTATGTAAATTTCAACCATCTTTAGAAAAAATATACTTCAAAACAAAGACTGATTAAAAATTTAAAAGGTTAGTCAAAGTGATAAGAATAAATTCATGAGAATGTTATATGTCAAACATTATAACAGAGCCTAAAATACATGATCCAAAAATTATAAATGATGGGAATATAAATGAAAATGTCAACATTTAACTTTCATCAATAGTCAGAATACCTAGGGAGAACAATAGGAAGTTTAAACCTTGAACTGTACTAAACCAAATTAATCCCAACAGATAGCTATAAAAATACTTCATTCAATAATAGCTAACTATACATTATTCTAAAGTGCATATGGAATATTCAAGCAAGATTATATCACAGGCCCTAAAATGTTTAATAAATTTTTAAAATGTTAAAAGAATATAAAGTTTGTTCTCCAATCACAATGATGCAACAGAAAGTCATTTGATAAATTCACAAATGTGTAAAAAGTAAACAGCACACTAAGTTAAAAAGGAGCCAAAAATAAGAAATCAAAAGAGAAACTGGAAAGTACTTTGAGACAATAAATATGAAGACACAGCATATCAAAATTACGGGATCCAACTAACATAGAACCTATAGAGCAATTTATACTTATGCGTACTACGTAAGAGGAGCCGTCTATCCAGAAAATGGGAGAAACTATTCGCCCAATATTCATCAGATAAGGGATTAATATCTAAGATATAAAAAGCACTGACAGAACTTAGCAAGAAGAAAAAAATCTAACCCCATCAAAATATGGGGAGAAGAAATAAACCGATATTTCCTCAAAGAAGAAATAAAGAGGGACAAAAAGTACATGATAAATGTTCCCCACAACACTAATCGTTAGGGAAATCCAAACAACAACGTGATTTTATCTCACACCACAGAGACTGTCACACACACAAAGAACAAGAACAACTAGTGCTGGCACAGAAGAAGGAAGAAAGACACTCTCATTCACTGCTAGTGGGAATATAAACTGGACCAGCCTTTTTGAAAAACAATATGGATATTCCTCATAAATTTAGAAACTTGAGCTTCTATATGATCCAGCAATAACACTCCTAAGAATATAATGTAGGAACCTTAAAACCATGCAGAAAAGCCCTATGCATTCCTATGTTCATTGCAACACTATTTACAATAGACAGTATCTGGAAATAACCCAAGTGCCAGAGAACAGATGAGTAGGCAAAAAAAAAAAAAAAAAAAAAAAAAAAAAAAAAAAAAAAAAAAAAAAAAAAAAAAAAAAAAAAAAAAAAAAAAAAAAAAAAAAAAACTGTGGTATATCTACACAATGGGATACTATGCAGCTATTAGAAAAAATAAAGTTAGGAAATTTGCTTATACATAGATGGATATGGAGATTATTAATTTGAGTGAAATAATTAGAGGGAGGAGAATGGGCATAGAATAGTCTCACTCATTTGTGGGATATAAATAAAAATGAAAATGTGGTAATATCCAGAGACAATAGAGCTAAGGATCAGGAAGACCTGTCTATGGTAGGAACTTTGCCACAAAGAGAGGTGAATGCATTTAGGATAAAGAATAGTCCACTGTAACAATGATAGTTGGAACTGATCACTCTTAATCAGAACTGGGTTCTGAAAGGGTATAAAGTGATATACATAGTATTAACAATATCACAAACCATAGTGTCAAAAAGACAGACAGACAAAGAAAGGAAGAAGTAAAATGTCTGTCCCAAAGTCAGGTGGAGGAGGGCAGATGGGAGGGAAACTGGGGACACTGGTGGTGGGAAATGTGCACTGGTGAAGGGTGGTGTATACTCTATGAATGAAACTCAACCATGAATTTTGTAGCCTTGGTGCTTAAAAAATTTATTTATTAAATAAATTTAATAAATATTAAAAATAAGAAGAAAAGCAATCTCAAATCAATTATCTAAATTTCCAGTGTAGGAATTTGACAGAAGAGAAACTTAACCTACAATAAAAGCAAAAAAGGAAATAATAAAGATCAGAATAGAAATTCATGAAATTGGGGCCGGGCAGTGGCGCTGGAGGTAAGGTGCCTGCCTTGCCTGCACTTGCCTAGGACGGACCACGGTTCGATCCCCCAGTTCCCATATGGTTCCCCAAGTCAGGAGCAACTTCTGAGCGCATAGCCAGGAGTAACCCCTGAGCGTCACTGGGTGTGGCCCAAAAACCAAAAAAAAAAAAAAAAAAAAAAAGAAATTCATGAAATTGAGAATAGACAAATAGTATAGCAAATCAACAAAACCAAAGTTTGCTTTTTGAAAAAGTGAACAAAATTCATCACACTTTCTTCAGTTAGATAGACCTATGAGGAAGAGGTAAATTACTAAACTTAATAGTACTGGGATTCAAAGAGAAAATATTACTACTAGCCTTATACAAATTAAAAGAATTTTAGCAATGGTATAACAAAATTTTTAAATAACATAAGATAATTCCTAAAAAGACACAAACTATTGAAACTGATTCAAGAAGAGAAAATCTAAATCTAAGAGGGAACATTCCCAGTTTATTCCTGAAACTAATCACTTGAGAACTAAACATTGTCTCTCTCTGTCTCTATCTATCTGTCTTCCTCTGGTATTTGGTCCACACCTGGCAGATCAGAGATTACTCTAGGCTTGAGGCTTGAGCATCACTCTTAGTAGTACTCAATGAACCATACAGTTCTGAGGATTGAATCCAGGCTTCCTTCATGCAAAGTATGTACTTCAGCCCACTGAGTTAACTCTCTTTCCCTGTTCAATCTTTTTTAGCTACTTTTCTTCGCTTTACTGATAGTGGAATGAGCAGGGATTACACAGATAACTGACTGTGGTGCACACACATCTATCTGAGGTACTAGCTGGGAGTTGCACATCAGGTTGCAGTGCTCACAAAGTTGGCCTTGGAAAATCCAAGAATTGTGATACTTGTGCACATCCTGATTTTAGTGTCATAGAAGCCACATCATTTTTAGCTGTGGTCTCACACACACACACACCTGACTGCCATACAGCTGGAAATTGCTTGTGACTCTAGGGATCACAGAGGGCAGAATTGCCAGGTTCAAACAGCAGAGCTTCCAGAAAGGTACTCAGCGCTAGAGATCAAACTCATAACTTTATCATGCAAGGCCTGCATTCTAAACCACTGTGTTCTAAGCCACTTGGGCTACCCTGTAGGCCCAAGAGTGACCACTTTTTATGATAGAATGTATCATTATTATTATATGTTTCACTGGAGGTTTTAGGCAGAGAATTAAGCCAGAAAAGTGAGTAAAACCTATCTAGAATAAAAGGAAGTAGGAAATCATTTTATATGCAGATAGCATGACTTGTATGTGGAAGTTACTAAGAAACCTTCTAAGAAGCAAATTAGAACGTAGGACAGACGTAATGGAATACATGCTCAGAGACAGCCCAGAACAAATATGCTAACACCTTGATTTCAGACTGTAATCTTTGAAAACAATGGGAGAGTAAAGGACAATGCTAGTCAAAAAAACAAATTGTGGGCTGCCCTAGGAGACTAATAAAAGCATTCCATAATCAGAGGACTTAATACTATATCCCCCAAATGTGATTTACAGTTTCAACACAATCCCAATTTCTCTTTAGAAATTGACAAGCCTGGGGACCAGAGAGATAGCATGGAGGTAGGGCATTTTCCTTGCATGCAGAAGGACAGTAATTCGAATCCCGGCATCCCATATGGTCCCCATAGTCTGCCAGGAGCGATTTGTGAGCATAGAGTCAGGAGTAACCTCTGAGTGCTGCCAGTGTGACCCAAAAACAAAAACAAAAAAAGAAAAAAGAAAAAGAAAAGAAATTGGCAAGCCTATGGTAAAAAACATAGACAAAATTAAAAGGAATCAGAATAGTTAAACATTTTTACTTTTCTGAGAGACAGTTTTGGTGCTACATCTAGCAGTACTCAGAGCTTACTCCTGGCTCTGTGCTCAGGGATCACTCCTGATGATTCTTTGGGAACTGACTATATGTGATGCCAGGGATCAAACCTGGGTCTGCTAAGTGCAAAACAGCTATGTTAACTTGCTGGTCCTCTTATTTACTTTTATAAGAAATGATTTATCTGGGGGCCGGGCGGTGGCGCTGGAGATAAGGTGCCTGCGCTAATCTAGGACGGACCGCGGTTCGATCCCCCGGTTCCCTATATGGTCCTCCCCCGTGCCTGCCAGGAGCGACTTCTGAGAGAATAGCCAGGAGTAACCCCTGAGTGT
>PVKC010018308.1:0-19926 GCA_004027635.1 Crocidura indochinensis
GAGCAAAGTGTCTGGTGAAGCCTAATTTTACTATTTTTGGAGAATGTTCCAATAAAGACGTTACTTAGACCTCCATTTTTCTGAAAACCAGGGGCATTTATAACGTCTCCTCAGGTGTTCCCAGTCATAATGAGTCACAAAATGGAAATCTCTGAAAAACTGGCCAAGAGCCGATGAGTGTTAGCAAAAGGTTATCTGGTTTTTCATTTGACATCTACAGGTCTTGACTTATTCATTATTCAAGAGTATCTGTGTCAGATAGACGTTTAATCATTTAATATCAAGGGATCTTGTACACAGCAGAATTTTCATCTAGTACTGAATTATATACTGCATAGTAGTGGGGCTTTATAGTCAGTCTATGATTCTAACAATTAAGTTATTATTATCTAAAATGTTATTATTTGTAATATCAAAATTATTATTATCTACATATACCAGAATACTTCTTTTTCTTTTTCTTTTTCCAGGGATTGAACATAGGGCATGTGTGAAACCTAACACAAATTTACTGCCAAATTTACTTAACTAAAAATATAACAAATGGTGTGTGTTGGGGGGAGCAAGGAATATCACACACACAAGTAAAGTTCTGGTTTAAATATTACAACTAATTATATCTCTCTCTTTTGCTTGTTTTCTCTTGCATATAAAATCATATACATTTTATATAATTATATACATTTCAGAAACTCTCCAAAGTTTCTACTTGCCATTTTTATTATTATTTTGGATTAAGAACATTTCTCATAGAATCTTTCTGCTTAAAAATAATTTAAGCACTATGCACACGGTCATTAGCATATGAACTGCACTTTGTTTACTTGGATAGCTGAGGCTTTCTTCTCATTTGGTCTTTAACTCCCATTTTTCTACCTCATCCCAGACCCTGGAAATCACCATTTTTACTCCCTACTTCTTGCAGTTTGAATATTTTATATTCTATTATTATTTCACTTAGCCAAATGTCTGTTATTTCTTTTTTTTTTTTTTTTTTTTTTTTTTTTGGTGTGGTAGGCACATCCAGCAGCTCTCAGGGGTTTGGCTTTGTGCTCAAAATAACTCCTGGCAGGCTCTGGGGACCATATGGGATGCTTGGGATTGAGCTCTGGTCAGCAGTGTTCAAGATAAACATCCTACCTGCTGTGCTATTGCTCTCTGGCTCCTAAATGTCCATTCTTATTGTCACATGTGGCAGGGTTTTTTTTTGTAAGGATGAATAAATTAAGTGTATGTGTGTATGTGTGTAGTACTATTCTTTATCTCATCCCTTCATGTTATGTTTGTTGTGAATAAATCCCAAATTAATATGTTACATGATCCTGACATCAATTAATTTGGAAAAATCTAGAAGTGGAACTCCTGGATTACACTGTTTTTCTAACTTAAATGCTTTGATGCCATTTTTCATAACAGGTGTATGTTAATTTATGGTCCCACAGAATATTGAGCTTGCTTATACCTTTGTCAACATTTATCTTTGGTTTCTTTAATAATAGTCAGTTTTTTTTTTTTTTGGTTTTTTGGGTCACACCCGGCAGCGCTCAGGGGTTACTCCTGGCTCCATGCTCAGAAATTGCTCCTGACAGGCACAGGGGACCATATGGGGCACTGGGATTCAAACCGATGACCTTTTGCATGAAAGGCAAATGCATTACCTCCATGCTATCTCCCGGGCCCCAATAGTCAGTTCTTAATAAAAGCTGCGAGGTGAGGGCTCATTGATTTCTGTTTATATTTCCAAGAGGATTTATGGTTCCAATTGCCTTTTCTTATACTTGATAACTGTTGTGTCTTCTTTAAAGAGATGTCTGTTAGTCATACTGCTTGTAAATCAGATTACTTGCTTCTCTACTTTTTATTTGAGTTCCTCATATATTTTGTCTATCAACAACTTGTCATGTATAGTATAACATATGTTCTCCTTTGCTGTAGGTTGCTTTTTTAATTTTTTTGAAGAAGGTAATGACTGACAATTCTCAGATGACTCCTAGTCTGTGTTCAGAAAATCACTCCTACAGGTACAAATGAACTTACGTGTATATTGGAAATGAATCAAGGTCAGCCATATGTAGGGGAAGTGACTTAGCCCCTCTTTTCTCTCTCTGGTACCTGTGGGTTGATTTTTAATTTTTCTCATTTCTTTGGTACACAGAAAATTTTAACTTCATTTAATGTAATTTCACTTTAAAATACTTATTTTGATTGCCTGTGATTTTGTGTTTATATTAAAAAATTAGAGTGAGGATCAATATTAAAAAGTTTTTCCGGTGTTTTCTTTTAGGAAATTTAAAACACTATTTTTAATGCCTCATTCTTCAATTATTATGGTGTTTTATGTGTAGGGTATAAAGTAAGGATTCACTTTAATTATCTAAATTGTGAATATCTAGTTTTTATAGTGCCATTACTGACAAGACTCTTTTCTTAGTACTGTTATGCAATAAATATAAATAATATAATGTACTATAGTATGTTATTATTGTTAAATATTATTTGACTATGTATGTATAGATTTACTAATAGGCCATATATTCCTTGGCATTGATCTATGCATCTGCTATATGTTAGTAAGTTTTTTATTACTATCACTTTGTAAAATAATTGACAGAATGAAGTAGAATTCCTTCAGGTTTGTTCTAGCTCTATTGCATTGACTATTTATTTATTTATTTATTTATTTATTTATTTATTTATTTTGGTTTTTGGGTCACACCCGGCAGTGCTCAGGGGTTACTCCTGGCTCACATGCTCAGAAATTGCTCCTGGCAGGCACGGGGAACCATATGGGGCACTGGGATTCGAACCGATGGTCTTTTGCATGAAAGGCAAATGCCTTACCTCCATGCTCTCTCCCGGGCCCCTGCATTGGCTATTTAAAGTCACTTGTAGTTCCATTTAAATTTTTTTCTATTACTTTGAAAAAAATTATTGAATTTTGAAAGGGCTGTATTATATCTATTGATTATTTTGTATATACTTTGAGCATTTTAACAATTTCAATTCTAGTTCTAGAGAGAAGGTACAGCAGATAGGGTGCTTGTCTTGTAGATAAACAATCCTGATTTTATTTGCAGCAACATATAGGATACCCCTACAAGTCCTGCCAGGAGGGATTCTAGAGCATAGAACCAGGAGTAAGCCTTTAGCACAAATGGATGTGGCCCCTAAATGAAAACAACTACAAAAATTATTTAATCTAATGAACACAGACTATCTTTAAAGGTTTTTCATTAGTATTCTATAGTCATTATAGCATTGTATCTTTTGTTTAGTAGGAAATTCTAGTAGATAAGTTTATCTTGGGTTCTGAGTTCATGTTAGAATCAGGTTATAGGTTATAGGGATTGCTTAGTTTGTTATTTTTACCCCCATATGCACCAGCAACAGGAGTCAAACTTCTACTGGGGAAGATACTAATGCTGCCAGGCATCAACTTGTTCCCGGGTGGGTTCATATGACATCCTAATGACTTGGAAACAGCAAGAACTTGCTTTCAGGAGCGTCACCACCTAATGGTGAGAGGAAACCAGAAGACACTCAGTGAAACCCTGACTTTGACATAGGATCTGTACAAAAACCAATATCTCTAATTACTGAAGCCTGACTATTACATCCATTATTAAGAAGAACTTTATGAGAACCATACAGATTTGGGGCTTAAGCACTTAGTATACCCTAAGAGTTTAGTTTGACCATTTAGTATGCCCTGAGCTTGTAGATGGTGTTATGAAAGTATGCTTCATGGGTAAGTACACCCTGTTTTTTTTTTTTGGTCAAAGTTTTTATTCTTTCTATTTTCTCCAACTTTTGCTGCATCTATGTAAAAATCTTCCACCCCCTTTTTCTCTTTAACATAGGGGTTCCTGCCTTTTTCAGAGAAACTTGGGACATAAATTAATCTACCTCATATTTCTGCATTTTTCTATAAAATTATTAAGGGAGAAAAAAAAAAGGAAAGATGGGGGCTAGGGACCAAGTGGTCTCAGGTGCATTGGTGGAAATAATAAAGGAAAGAACTAAATATCCAAGCAAAAGTCAATAGCAATAGAATGAAAAGACCCAAACTGTAACTATCTAACTTAAAATGGGTCTGTTATAATGACAGTCCAGGTGGCAAAGGGTGATGGTATAGGATATACTATGGGACATTGATAAAGGGAAGTCGACATTGATTTTGGGATTGGTGTGAGTCCATCTGGGGTCAGCTGTGTGCAAGATAAACACCTTACAGCTGTGCTTTCTCTGCTCCCCTATTATCTATAATTAAGTTTGTTTCTATTTATTTAACACTGAAATAAAGTTATTATGTTTTATTTTTCTTTTCAGATATCTTGTTTTTAGAGTAAACTATTGCAACTAACTTTTTAATTTTAGATTTGCAGCTTGCAATTTTACTAAATTTATTACTAATTTTTGGTGGAGTTTTTGAGTTTTTTTTTATAAAATAGTATTATCTGCAGATTATTTAACTCTTCTTATTCTGCTTGACTTGGATGATTTTTTTCCTTTCTTTTTGCCTATTTGTTCTTCCTAGATTTTCTCACACTTTGAAGTTGTGAGTTAATTTGATTGTCTTGTTCATTTTGGTTTTTCATCATTTGATGTGATGTTAGTTGGTGCTTTCTCTGAAAAAGGCATCTTATGCTGAAATACATGTTTTTAAACTCCTACTATGACAAGAGATTTTGTTGTTTGTTCAGATTTTGTTATCACTCATGATTTAGTTTGATAGAATTTATCAAAACTCTGTATTAGCCCATTTATTTAATATGTTTTGAAAATTTAAATAGTTCTCATATATGATCTTTATCATTTATGCCACATTTTCAATTATGCTTTTATCTGCTTCACTTGTCTCTTTTTCTTTATTTATCTTTTTACCTTTTAGAATGTAAAACAAATTTTTTGTATTATTTTTCAACATCTCTATTTCATTCACTGCTGCTCTATAATTGCTTTTTTCTTTTCTCCTGTTAATTTTAGCCTCATTGTATTCTTTTCTAGTTCCATAAATGTAAAATAGGTTATTTGTGATTATTCATTTTTCTATTAATATTGATATTTATCCCATAGCCAACAACAATGAAAACATGAAACCCAGTCTTTGACAAACAAAATAACCTGTTTCTCTGGCAGGTTTGAGCAGTAGAGGGTGGAGGCGTGGGATAGGCTCTGGATATATTGGTGGAGGGAGGATGACACTGGTGGTAGGATTGGTCCTAAAACATTGTATGTCTGAAAACCAACTATGAAGGACCTTGTAAATCGCAATGGTTTAAATAAAAATTGTAAAACATATAATGGTATTTACCACCAAAACCATTTTAGAACTAATTTTTCTCTATCAAATCTGTTTTTGTATTCTATGTTTATTACTTTATTTTGTGTCATGAGGTCATTAGCTTCCCTTCTGGGAAACTGAAAGTCATGCCTTGCACACACTTGACCTGCATTTTATTCCTGATACTATACAAATGCCCCCAGCACTGCCAAGAGTAACCCTTGAGCACCAATTATATAGCCTCCAAATTATCCCCCCTAAAAGCCCCAAAGTTCCTCTTTGATTAAATTGTCGACACATTTATTTTTTAGGAATGTGTTAATTTCTACATGCTTATTTTTAGTAACTTCCAGTCTATTTATTTCTATTGTCATATAAAAAAAGATCCTTGATATTTTTAAAATTTCTATTAATGTTTTGACCTATTTTGTGGCACAGGATATGATCAGTTTGGAAAATATTCTTTTCATATTTGACAACAAGATATTCTTTTTCTTTCAATTGAATATCTTATCATTCTAAACGGTATATATTATGTACACTATTGCTCAAGTCTTCTATTCCTTTTTGGTTTTCTACTTGAACTATCTATCCATAGTTGAAAGTAGGCTATTATTTTTATATTGCTATTTATGTCTTCCTATTGTTATGTTCATATTGGCTTTATGTATTGCTAGACTTATGTCTTATCTATATATCTATGCCTTAAATTATCTGACTAAATAGTAACAATATTAATATCATAAAATGGACAGTTTGTGAAATTTGACTCATGGAAATTTTAATTTGATTATTTCACTTATTTTTCATATTTATGTTTGTTAACTTTTGTTTTACAATGCCAAAGGATAGCAGGTATATATTTTAATATGTCTATTGGTATAGAATTTACCATACCTAATTCCAAAATTCTTGTGCTATTAACCATCAAATGAGCCCATACTCATCCCTCCACTATTGTTAGCGCTCTATGTTGACTACAACAGTTTTGCTGTATCTAGCGGTTAGTTTCGTTGTTGTTTTTTTGGCCAGTTTCTTTGATTTAGTTATTTATAGCCCACATATAACATCCAGTATCTTCAGCTTCATAACTAGTTATTTTAGAATAATTTACTCAAATTACATTGATTTGTCCCAAATTGTAGTTTTATCTCTTTTCAAGGAAGAATAGTACTTGCTTGGTACTTATTACACAGGTATCTAAAGTTATACAGATATCACACATTTACAGATACTAATCTGTCAATGGATATTTAGATTGATTCATGGTTTGACTTTTGTAAACAATGTTGTTATAAGCATAGGGATAGACAGTTTTGAATTAGTGTTTTAATATCCTTTAAATAAATAATAGAGTGGTATTAATAAATTGCAAGGTATTTGAATTTCAGTTTCTAAGGTATATCTATGCCTTTTTTCATAAAGGCTGTACCAATTTACCTTCCCACTGAGTATACCAAAGATTTTACTTTAGTTAGTTTTATATTAAGTTTATGGTTTTAGAGTCAGCATTCAATCTTTTTTTTTTATTTTTTTTATTTTTTTTGGTTTTTGGGTCACACCCGGCAGTGCTCAGGGGTTACTCCTGGCTCCATGCTCAGAAATTGCTCCTGGCAGGCACGGGGGACCATATGGGGCACCGGGATTCGAACCGATGACCTTTTGCATGAAAGGCAAACGCCTTACCTCCATGCTATCTCCCGGGCCCAGCATTCAATCTTTAATGCATTTGAATTATACTTCTTAATCCTTAAGGTAAAAAATATGCTAACACCGGAATATTTAATCAAGTTGTGATTTTAGAGAATAAAAAATCTTGGGAAATATAACACATTCTGTTAGAAGATCTTCTGTCTAGAAATCTAATAGGATCACTATAATATAAATAGATAGTAGTTCTATGAAAGAGGACTATACAAATGGATCAGCCACTATTTAAATGTCTGTCAAAGTGATCATTAATACCAACCACAAGAAATATATGGCATTGGAATGCACACAATTTAAGCAAAAACAAAGCAAAACAAGTGTCTACTTTTCAAAAATTCAACAAACATCAATCCCGAATTGAAATATTTGTTAAACAGATTTCTGTAATGTGCTTCCTATCACAAGTTGTTTAGAAACAGTACTTAAAATAATATTTATCGCAATAGTATATAGAACAGTTATATTATTAGAGAATCAAAGTTACTCATTGGAGCTTTAATTTATAACTCAAAGTATATTTGTGTGTTGATGAATATTGAGTAGAGCTATATATGTGATAGTAATATTCATTAATTGCTCAAGTAATTATATTCTTTGAATATCTAATTATACCTAATTGAAATTCTAAGAAAATACATTTTTTATTTTATTAGGGATATTTTATTTAAATCTTAAATGTTCCATAAAACATCATTGCTAAACTGTTTCCACATTTAACTATTTTACATGCTGTTTTCATTCAATTATTTTATTTTATTATTATTTTGGGGGTCATATTTGATGGTACTCTGGCCTTATTCCTGGCTCTGCACTCAGGAATTACTCCTGATGGTGCTTGGGGAAACCATCTGGTGTTCCAGGGAATAAAATCTGGGTCATTTGAGTGCAAGGCATACCTTCTCGGCTGTATTATCTCTCCAGCTCTTTGTACTATTTTATGTAAACTTTAGAAATAACTACACTGACAACTATCATAACAATGTGAATGAATGAGGGAAGTAGAAAGCCTGTCTCGAGTACAGGTGGAGGTGGGAGGGAGGGAGATCTGGGACATTGGTGATGGGAATGCTGCACTGGGTGAAGGGGGGGTGTTCTTTATATAACTGAAACCCAACTACAACCATAGTTGTAATCAAAGTGTTTAAATAAAGATATTAAATAGTAAAAATATATTTTAATTTTACAAATGGTAGATTGAGTCACTCATGTATTAGATTAATGTTAATTTTCTGTAAGGAAAGTCTGGGACAAAAATTTGCCTGCTCTATGTTGGATGATGCTTGAAGGCAATAATAAATGTAGGGGTTTCAATTGTTTGAAAACAGCCTCAGAGGATTGAAGAACCTAATATAAATATTATAAAATGGTCTTATCTTGAATCTTTCCTCTTACTGTTTCTGGTTTTTCCTATATTAAAATCCCCAAATAAAACACTACTTAGTAAAGAGAGATAGAAGCAGTAGATCAGTTTTCTAAGTAATCCTATAAATATATTTTAGAGCTGATTTGCATAGTAGTGACAAAATAAGTATACCTGTGTCATGATTTTTCTCCATAATGATTCTTTTCCTTATTTTTCTCCTCTTCCTATTTTTATCTTTTCCTCTTTCTTCTTTCTAAGAACTATACTTATTTCAACAAATCCTTACATTAGAGTTTTAATCTTTGATTTCAATTAAACCATAGAACATGCTTCATATTTATGTAATATTTAGATGATTTCAATTAAACCATAGAACATACTACATATTTATGTAATGTTTACATAAATTTTATTGATCTCAATTTTTTTTTGTTTTTTGTTTTTTGGGTCACAGCCGGCAGTGCTCAGGGGTTACTCCTGGCTCCATGCTCAGAAATTGCTCCTGGCAGGCACGGGGGACCATATGGGGCACCGGGATTCGAACCGATGACCTTTTGCATGAAACGCAAACGCCTTACCTCCATGCTATCTCCCGGGCCCCGATCTCAATGTTTATTCTAAAAATAACTTGGGTTTTTTTCCCAGAAAAGCTGGGTTTTGTTATATTTATTAGCTGAATTTGGAATATTCAGTTAGCAATTTTTGATACTAGTATCTTTAGCTTATCTTTGGAAGAATGAAAAATTAATGCAGAGTGGTATTTTAAATGGTAATTTTGCTGTTTTGAACCAAATTTCAAATCAGATACCACAACTACATCATCGATATTCTTAGTTAATTTCGTTTATTCTATAACATTGTATACGTTAACAATCAATGACGACTATCTGATCTCATAGTTCATGTCATAAAATAGATTAAGAGCACAATGTCTACATTCTTAATGATCTTGGGTAAAATTGCTGCAACCCAATGTTATAGAATTTACTTCAAAAATCCCTTGCTATCATGATACTGAAAATGACCTATTTATGCTATTTTTAATAGTCATATTTCATTTATTATTTTTAATATTATATTTAAGCACCTTGATTAAAAACATGACTGTAGTTGGGTTTCAGTCATAAAAAGAACACCCCCCTTCCCCAGTGCAGCCTTCCCACCACCAAAGCCCCTTCTCCCTCCTTCCCCACCCCATGCCTGTATTCTAGACAGGCTTTCTACTTCCTTCACTCATTGACATTGTTATGATAGTTCTTAGTGTAGCTACTTCTCTATTTAGTGTAGTTATTTCTCATTTACCATTCTTTGTGGTAAGCTTCATATCGTGGGTCGATCCCTCCAGCCCTCAACTCTGGGCATTACTGCAATAACATAATATTATAAAATTATAATATAATATTATAATAATACAGAAATAATATAATATAATAGAATTCTATTTTTATCTCTGCCAGATATGGATGTCATTGAGTGCTCCTTGCAGTTCCCGGATGCTGACTATTCCTGGTGGGACCTCTTCATGAAGCTCTGCGTGTTCATCTTCGCCTTTGTGATCCCTGTCCTCATCATCATCGTCTGCTACACCTTGATGATCTTGCGCCTCAAGAGCGTTCGGCTTCTTTCTGGCTCCCGAGAAAAAGATCGAAACCTGCGTCGCATCACCAGGCTGGTCCTCGTGGTGGTGGCCGTCTTCATCATTTGCTGGACCCCGATTCACATTTTCATCCTGGTCGAGGCCCTGGGGAGCACCTCTCACAGCACAGCCACACTCTCCAGCTATTACTTCTGCATCGCCTTAGGTTATACCAACAGCAGCTTGAATCCCATCCTCTACGCCTTTCTGGATGAAAATTTCAAGAGGTGTTTCCGGGACTTCTGCTTTCCCATGAAGATGAGGATGGAACGACAGAGCACGACAAGAGTCAAAAACACAATCCAGGATCCAGCTTACATGAGGGATGTTGATGGGATTAATAAGCCAGTATGACTAGTCGTGGAATCATCTTATAGTTCCCCAGGCAGGGAAGAGTACAATGATTTAGGCTTAACTCAGATCACTACGGCAGTGTGAGATGGAAAGGGTGAATTTTAAACAAACTTTTAGAAATCTTTCCGGAGTCAGAAGACGCAGGCTGCATTAGTGACCCAGGTCACTGGAAGCATTGAGACTGGAGGGGTGGAAATAGAAGATTCAAGGAGCCAGATGGAATCTAGCTCTTAGCTAGAGAAGAGAGGTTGTCTCAGTTCTTTTGGATGAACAAAAAAGTAAGCAGATTTCTTCTGGTTACTGATATTGAGCTTATGACTTATCTTACTCTGGTCTTTCTATGCAACGGGATTTCAAAGGCTTTGTTTAGGAAAACAGTGATTTGAAAGATGATTGGGCGTCCAATCCAGATAGCTTTGGCAGCAACAACCTTAGTAAAAATAAATTTCCAGGGCGACGCACAGCTTGTGCACACACGTTTTATGGGAGTGTAGCCTTCAGTAAGAGTTGGAGGCGTTCTGAGATATCTAATGCTCATGTTAACCAGTTATCTTGCTATTTATAAAATAAACATGCAGAAGTGGTTTCTGATATAGTTTCATACCTTAAAACTAGCTTATTTTAGCATGTTATTAAAGCAGTTCCGTGATAAAGCATGTCCTTATGTAAAGAAATATAAATGGTCTTCATAACGCCAAAAACGTAGATATCACTTATAACCTGTATATACCATTTATATCTGTAAAAAATAGATTCGATATCAGCAAGAACTGGTTTTCTTCAGTTTGTCAGTTTCCCAATGGGACAATAATAATGCCCCCAAGTTATTCAGTTGACACTGATATATTCATGATGCCATCATTTCTCTAATTTCCTGAATACTACTATTTCAAATGCATTTAAAAATGTTAAATTATTGGGGCTGGAGCGATAGCACAGCGGTAAGGTATTTGCTTTGCATGCAGCTGACCCAGAAAGGACCTGGCATCCCATATGGTCCCCTGAGCCAGTAGCGATTTCTGAGCTCATAACCAGGAGTAACCCCAGGGTGTCACTGAGTGTGCCTCCCAAAAATAACCCCCAAAAAAGGTTAAATTATTATAGCTTTAGTAACCTGTTTACAGATGTGCTAACAATTATGGTCCCAGTGTTCATAGTTACTTCACCTCACTATGGCCAAAGTGCCTAAGTCGTGCCACCAATGAATGACCTCATGTCATTTCCAGTCTACTGTACTGGCTATGTAATCTCAGTTTTGTGACAGAGGGACAACAATATATTTTTATTGAATACTAGTCATTCCTTATTTTGTTTCTTTGTATACCACATATGAGTGAGATAGGCTGTCATTTGTCCTTCTCCCTTAAATCTTTCCCTTAACATGATAGCACCTACTACCATGCAAGTTGAATTCAACTACAAGATTCCATCTTTTCTGATGGCTTCATAGTAGTTCACTATGTGTATTTACCAATTTCTTTATCATTCATCTCTTGATGAACTTTTGAAATATTTTCATATCCTATTTATTGTACTAAACACAGCAATGCATATAGGGGATCATACATCTTTTCAATTCATGATTTGTCTTTTGGGGATAGATATCAACAGTAGATCTCTGGGCCATATGTAAATTTCATTCTCACGTTTTGGAGAAATAGTTATGCAGTGTTCCATAGGGACTGATCTATAAAACGTTCTTACCAACAGTGAATGAGGGTTACTTTTTCAGCATTTCCCCTCCAATGTGGCTTATTTCTGGCCTATTGAAACACACGTGTGTTGGTATTTCATTGGTGTTTTGAATTGCATTTACTAGATACTAAATGATGAAGAGAAAAATTTTATATGCTTATTGTCAATTTGTATGGACTCTGTGGAAATGTGTGTCTATCTCATCACCTTTTTAATGGGATTATTTGCTGTCATTGCTGTTTTGAGCTTTGTATATATTTGATATTAGCACATCAGATACTATTTGATGCATTTTCCTATTACTTAGGTTATTTTTTTTTGGAAAAAATTGACTCATTTCTTCTGTCAAATAAATATTTTCAGTTTGATGTAAATAAACCCTAAGATTTATGGACAGTTAATCAATGACCAAGAAGTTAGGTGCATAAAGTGTAGCAAGGAATGTCTCCAAGAAATTGAATACTTACAAGTTAAAAATGAAAGTGGATCTGTTCAAAGGTGGATTCAATATTATATACGAAAATTAACTAAGTCTGGATTAAAGACCTTGATCCATAAAATACATTGATGTAAGCATAAACAGAACTCTGCAAATATGGATATTAAAGGTGTTTTCAACTATTCTACTCCACTGGCAAAGATATCACTGAAAATAAACAAATGAGACTACTTGAACAACTATATATTTTGTGTATTAGTGAATCAAAATATTTAATGAGGCTCCAGTATTTGCTTTAGCAGAATTTAGGTTACGGGCAGATTCTCGCTCTCTCTTTCTGTGAATAGGTCGTGGTTGTTGTTTTTCCTATTCACGGACAAATACAAATCACAAGATATTTGTGGTTTTCAGTAGGAAGCAAAATTGTTCCTAATTGTTAGTTGAACAAAGGCATCCTGTCATTTGTGAAGCTTGGCCATACCTTGTGCTGTGTTCTGTAAAGAGCATATCTGCTGAGATGATGCTGCGCAACACATTTAGAGTAATTTTGGTAATACTTCCAGATGCTATATAAAATTTCCCTTCTTATCCTTGAAACTTGTGATTTTAGAGATAATGGCTTTTCTGCCATTTTTCTCAGCAAAAGAGTATTGTATTAACACCTATTTCCCAATATTGAAAGAGGGAGAGGACAAGGATGTTATTTTAGGGCACTACTTTAAAGAATAACCAAGTACATCATGTATGTTAGGAGAAATAGCACTTGCACAAAGGTATTTCATTGTCAAATATGCGTGCATATGTAGAAGTGCATAGATTTTTGTGTGTTCACAGTGCAAGAGGAACACTTACGTAACAGCTGTGCATGCAATGCATGTGTGTGAGAATTTGAATCGACACATGTGGCTCATCTTTTGATAGTATTTTGAAAAACACTAGAGGGTCATGTCTATTTATTTATTGTGACCAGAAATGTTTACCATTGAATCTAAAGTTAGATTATCCACATAAATTTACATTCTCACACTAGCAACAAATTTTGGAATATGTTGAGGTCAGAAAAAATAGAAAGAAATTGAAGCAGTAATGGAGGAGGTGTTGATGATTAAGAAATAATTCTGACACAATTCTCATCAGAATAACAATTCTAAGAACTACTATTAAGTCTCAGATCACTCTTCTGAATTAAAAAAATTCATTTGGCAAAAATCAAAAATTAGTACTAAAATGAAAGCCGAGTTAGGAAAGATAGGTTAGAAGAAAAGAGGAACTGGATGTATTCTGTGATGCTTTGTTGAGTTACAAACACTGTTACATTTTTATAAGCAGCACCAATTAATATCTTTTTATGAGTATTGGTATATATAAGTTTCGGTAATTAAAGTAAAGGAGAACATAGGCTGAATTAATTTACAAATTTTGAATGAGAAAATTATGGCAAAGTTGCATGCCCATTCAATGAGCTTTAGTGTCCAGGCAAGAGCTGCTTAAAAGATACAATATAAATATCAAAATTCCATCTCAAAGGATATAAATCTGTTTTCCCTAAGGCAATTAACTTATCTGAAACAAAATATGTTAACATTCTTTGATGAGTATATATATATTTATATATTGTACATTTTGGAGACAATTATGTACTGTATACTTGATTGTATGGCTTCCAATAAAATATTGTGTCTGCTAAAATTAAAGATGTGAATTATTTTAATAAAAATACTCTATTCTGGGGCCAGCGAGGTGGAGCTAGAGGTAAGGTGCCTGCCTGCAAACGCTAGCCAAGAAAGAACCGCAGTTCGATCACCCGACGTCCCATATGGTCCCCCCAAGCCAGGGGCAATTTCTGAGCGCTTAGCCAGGAGTAACCCCTGAGTATCAAACAGGCGTTGTCCGAAAAACAAACCAAAAAATACTCCATTCTGGGGCCAGAGTGGTAGCATCTTGGTAGGTTATTTGCCTTGCATGCAGCTGACTCAGGACGGATGCAGATTCAATCCCCAGCACCCTATATGGTCCCCTGAAACCAGGAGCGATTCTGAGGGCAGATCCAGGAGTAATCCTGAACTCTGCGAGTGTGGTATAAGCAAACAAACAAAAAAACAATATACTCTATTCTGTAAAGGGTTAAATGCCAAGAGTACTTTGAAGACTTGGGGTCACTTAAAGTGATCTCAGCCAACCAAGTGGGCTCAGTGATAGAGTGTCAAAGAAGTGATGAAGATCAGGAGGATCGTATGGTGGAGAGGGGTCTTGCTTGCGTTCTAATGCTTCTACTCTCTCCCCAACTCTAAATTATTGCTTTCACTTTCCACCTACCCAAGTGTTGTGGATTATTAATTACAAGGAAAATACATGAAGAATCTAAATTATGATTTCTTATTCTCAAATATATTAATGACAAATGATACTTCAACCATTATCCCAGTAATCACGTAGTGCTGTAATCCAGTAAAATCCGGTAATCCAGCTAAAATCTCAGACATTGTCCTTTCTTATAGAGACATACATCATTGTGAATATGCACCATAGTTTCTTTACCCAGTTATTTGTTCTTAGACACTCAAGTTATTTCCAGATTTCGACTATTTAAATCGTGATTTAATAAACATAGGAGTGCACAAGTCATTTCTACTTAGTTTTGAGGCCTAATTTTTAATATTTATTCTGGAATTTTATTTTAAACACAACCTCTTTGAAGAATGATGCACATTTTATGTGGTATATCAATTTTCTTCATAATAGTTGTTTTTTTTTAATTTTTATTTTTTGTGGTTTTTGGGTCACACCCGACAGTGCTTAGGGGTTACTCCTGGCTCCATGCTCAGAAATTGTTCCTGGAAGGCACGGGGGTCCATATGGTGCACCGGGATTCGAACCAATGACCTTTTGCATGAAAGGCAAACGCCTTACCTCCGTGCTATCTCCCGGGCCCCCATAATAGTTGTTTTTAAATTCATTGATACACTACATATTTCTGTGATATTCAGGCGGAGTTATTTCTTTTCTGATTTTTTTTGGGGGGGGGGCTGTATTCAGTGGTGCTCAGGGGTTATTCCTGGCTCTATACTGAGGAATCACTTTTGGCAGGCTTGGGGGGGGTTATCTTTTGGGGTATCAGGCATTGAAACCTGGGTCTAAAAAGGTACAAGTCAAGCATCCTATGTGCTATATTGCTACTCCATTCCCTCAGGACCCTAATTGGGCCAGATGGTTCAATACTGTGATGTGATGCTCTCTGGAATAATCATGCAGATTAACTGGGGTAAATATCTAGTGATGTTTTGGAATCCATGGCTACTGAGACTGAATTTGGGAACTTCCACTTGCCGTCATGAACCCTGGCCCCTCTCTCTCATGCCTAGTTAGAGTGTATTTGCAATAAACTGGCTTTTGGGGGTATCAAATTAAATGCTTCAAACATAAGCAGTGTCGTTGCTGGTTGAGATGATCTGTAACTTCATCAGAGAATTCAACTATTATTTAGAAGAAAAGTCAGATATGTGGAAGAAGGACCAGACCTTGTCCTTGAAATACCTTCATTGAAATCTAGTCCCACTCTTCATCTAAGTGGGAAATTTTCAGTATCTTTAAAATAATCAACAATCATGATGATCCCAAAATAAGTTCAGGCTAAAATATGCTGGTTAGGTATTATAATTTTTATATTTGAGGAAGGAATTAGTTAAGTTCTGATTTGAAAATGGACACAGAAGCCCTAATCAATAGTGAGAAAACCACTCACCTATACTGTCAACTCCTTTATGCCAGAAATTACACGGCAAAATTGGGTACTGCTGTATTCAGTGAGGCCAATTTCTTTATCATTTGTGTTTCTTGGAGTAATACCAAGAGAGATCTCTGTGCGTAAAAAGAACCAGGAATACACCATGAGCACAACCAGATGTGGTGCCAAAACCAAACCAAACCAAACCAAACCAACCAACCAACCAACCAACCAACAGCCAGCCAATCAACCAACATTACAAGAAACATCGCCTTTGAAGGAACAGGGCCTCTAGAAAGTATTTGCAGGTTAAGGGTGAGCCAAGTTGGGGGTGTGAACAGAGACTTAAAGAGTCAGCATCACAGACTGGCTGCCAGAGGTTAGCGGGACAAGATACTCAGTCTGCATTGCTTTATTCCTTATTTATTATTTTTTTTTGTTTGTTTTTGGGCCACACCCAGCGGTGCTCAGGGATTACTCCTTGCTCTACACTCAGAAATCGCCCCTGGCAGGCCAGGGGTTCACATGGGATGCCAGAAATAGAACCGGGTTCCCTCATACAAGGCAAACGCTCTACCACTGTGCTATCTCTCTGGCCCCTACATTGCTTTTTTTCTTTTGTTGTAAGAACTGGACTCCAGATTTATGTATTGCCAAGAAGAAAAGTAACACTTAAAATTTTATAGTGCGGCTATTAATTCTTAATAGATATCAGCACTCCAATAGCATTTTAAAATAAGAAATAATCAAATATTCCTAAAATTGACAAGTAAAATTTAACACATACATCACAAAATAAATACTTTTGAAGTGTTTTGAATAATATTTTCTAAATAACACAAAGTGGCATCTCTTAGAAAATTATTTGTAATTATCATAAATATTATAAAATGGTACTAAATGGTACTTACAAGGTACTGTTAATACAAAAGACAACACATGCCACTTATGACAAAATTAATTTCTTCGATACTAAGCCAATGGAATTTGATTTCTTCTATACAGACGATATTGTGTGAGAGAATGACTATTAGAACGTTCTTTTTCATAGCCTAAGTTAGAAACCATTATGAGCACTATACATCTGGACTTTTTATTTTTTTTATTTTTGCTTTTTGGGTCACAATCTGTGACGCTCAGGGGTTACTCCTGGCTATATGCTCAGAAACTACTCCTGGCTCTGGGGTCCATATGGGATGCCAGGGATCTAAACAATGTCTGTCCTAGATCGGCCCCATGCAAGGCAAATGCCCTACCGCCGTGCTATCGCTCTGGCCCCATAGGCTTTTTATTGCATAGAGAAGAGATTGTATTGCAGGGACAGTGATGGAAAAAATGCAAAATAAAATAAACTGTCCTTAGCCTATATAGAGAGATAAGTATATTGTGTTTTTCTGTAAGCAAACTGAAAATTATGACATGCCAGTTGGCACATGCTTCCACTTGAGTGAAAATTAAGAATGTGATCATCTCAGATTTAATATGAGTATTGTACCAGAATGCAAAGTAAATATTTACTAAGTAAATATTTAGTGCATAGTTTTAAAGATTATTTTTATAGTTTATTTCCACTTTAGAGTTTTGCTTAAACATCTTATGTTGAAATGACCCTATCAAGATCCTTTAGCATCTATCATTTGCCATTATCATTCTATAATACCTTCCTCAAAACCTTATTTTCAGGTTTAAAAATAGACCTCAGTGGTCCTATAAGTCACATTTTGAAACCATTCCTGTGAAAACAGGCACTTGTTTCTAAGGCTTACATTTTCCAAGAAATAGAAGGAACTTAGAGATATTAAACCTCAGGCAATAATAATTTGACTCCTGGAAGTTTCTTTATTACATAAAAGTTCAAATAAAATTAAGAACTTAAACAGTATTCTTCTTTATCACCCCCTAAAATAGCACAAATATGTTGTCAGGTAATTTTTTAAGTGAACCAATTTTGTTTTCATTAAATGTTAGACTTTTATTAATTGTAATCAAACTGCATATTGAACTGACCATAACTGGATGCGTCTAATTGAGCAGTCTTTCTACTGTCCTTTTTGTTGTTGGTTTTGTTTTTTTGGGGAGACTTATCTTGAGGCAATCAGGGGTTACTCCTAGCTCTACATTCAAGGATCATTTGTAGCGGTTATTAGGGAATTATCTGGGTTGTTGAGAGTGAACCCAGGTCAGCAGCATGCAAGATACAAACCCTATCTGCTGTAACTATCTCTCTGGCCTTCTAATATATTTATTTATAATTATCTTAGAAAAGATCCTGATCCTCAGTAAGCCAAGTGCAACTCTACTGTATAAAGCATAAAGGTAAAAATGGAGCACACTTTCAGTTAAATAAGTAGACACAGTATTTTCTACAATCATCTGCTATTCTTTCAGTGCTCTGGCCCATACCAAACAATGATGAGACCTCACCTTATTTGCAGGGTCGATGGATGGAACTTTTTTTTTTTTTTTGGTTTTTGAGTCATACCCGGAGGCACTCAGGGGTTACTCCTGCCTCTATGCTCAGAAATTGCTCCTGGCAGGCTCTGGGGACCATATGGGATGCTGGGATTTGAACCACCGTCCCTCTGCATGCAAGGCAAATTCGCCACCTCCATGCTATGATGGAACATTTTTAACCTGAATATGGGCATGCCAGCACTTACTCCTTTCCCCTTTTATACTCTTTCCTGCCAGATGTAAACTGTATAATCCTATTAGGTAGGGTTCCAGAGTAGAAGGATTAGACCACACAACTGTAATAAAGTTTAATACTTTAATCCATCTGCCAACAAGACCCCTCAGCCTGGCCAGCCAGGGCCACCTCCCAAAGGATGAGCCCTGAATAACAGCATAAGGAAGATTATATAAGGAAAGGTATGGCCAGGTAGCTTGAGTTGGTTTCTATGGAAATAGGCTTGTGAAAACCTCGAATGTGGCTTGTACCATGCAGTCCTTACAAAATAGCATCTCTCCTTGCTCAGAACCTGAGAAGAAGCCTGCCATGTGGCCTGTATAAAATGGCATCCCTCCTTGTTCAGAATTTAGGTCCCCAAAATTTCAGATTGCAGTTGAGCTCTATTCTGGAAGCCCGAGGAGACTTTCAGAACTCTCCTGTGAGTTCTTTTCAATAAAGACCACAGGCAGTCAATCTGCCTCTGCCTCTGCCTCTGCCTCTTGTCTCATCACCTTTCACTAGGGGCATCAGTCTTTGGCCTCGACAGCTATAACTGTGAAGGGAATAAAATCGCCAGCTGGAGATTTCAGTCCCCTGTCAAATCACTTAAAGATGAAAATTCAAAAACTCGGGGCCCGGGAGATAGCATGGAGGTAAGGCGTTTGCCTTTCATGCAAAAGGTCATCCGTTCAAATCCCGGTGCCCCACATGGTCCCCCGTGCCTGCCAGGAGCAGTTTCTGAGAATGGAGCCAGGAGTAACCCCTGAGCGCTGCCGGGTGTGACCCAAAAACTAACAAAAGAAGTCACTCCTGGCAAGCTCAGGAGACCATATGAGATGCCAGGAATCGAACTGAGTCTGTCCTGTGTCGGTCACATGCAAAGCAAATGCCCCACTATTGTGCTATCTTTCTAGCCCCAAGAAGCTTCTTTTTTAAATGGGGGAGAGATGAGGGGGTATCCCAGGTAGACGGTAGATGGAGGCCAAGGCATTCGTTTTGTTTTTGTTTTTGTTTTTTTTTGGTTCTTGGGCCACACCCAGTGACGCTCAG
>PVKC010018309.1:0-14256 GCA_004027635.1 Crocidura indochinensis
AAAAAAAAAAAAAAAAAAAAAAAAAAAGGCTAAATGGATCAGAAAATAAAAAATCCTACTTTCTGCTGCTTACAACAAATACTTTCGTGGTAAACACGTGCTGAAAGTGAAAGACTATAACACAATCATATTAGTAAATGGCAGCCAGAGCAATAGCGCAGCAGGTCTGGCATTCGCTTTGCACATTGCCTACAGGGGTTTAATTCCTGGGCATCCCATATAGTATTCTTAGCCTGACAGGAGTAACTTCTGAGCTCAGAGTCATGTGTAACCCCTGAGTGCTGCTGGGTGTGGCCCCTGCCAAAAAATAAAAATTTCCAAGACAGCTCAAGTGTCCATAAAGTCATGAAAATAGAAATCAAGTCAAGTAACTTTTCAGATCATAATGCTATGAAAGTCTAAATTAATAATAATAGAGTAAACTCAAGTATTTGTAGACTAAATAAGGTAAAGAAATTTAAACTTTTCTGGAAATGAATGAAGAGACATGTTTCACAACTAAAATTATATGGGGATTTATAAATAGTAATTAAAAATGTTATGAAGGTATTTTATGCGTTTTTATAACTTATTAGCTCTACTTACTAATAAGGATTTTTACATCTATATTTATAAGACATTAAATTCTAATTTTCTTCGTTGAAATTCTTTGGTTTGGCAATCAATTTAATTTTTAGTTGTTTTCACTATTGGAATAATAAGCACTCATCTTCAAGAAACCCTCCACTACTGTCCTAATGTTGTTTCCCCAATACCAATCCCTAGCTCTATGCACCCTACCACTGTAACCTGTAACCTCAATTGGTTACCAAATTGGTAACTTCAATTCTGTTGTTGGTCTCCTATGCATATTTTAATATAGATTATGAATTTATCATCCAGCATTTCTTTCTCCCTGATTTATTTTATTTAATGTAACACCTCGTTTCATCCCAAACTGTATGTAGCAAAAGAGATAATTTTATCTTTTCATATAATTAAACAGCATTTTCTTCCACACTTTTTTTTTTTTTTTGGTTTTTGGCTTTTGGCTTTTGGTTTTTGGGTCACACCTTGCGGCACTCAGGGGTTACTCCTGGCTCTGTGCTCAGAAATCACTCCTGGTAGGGTTGGGGAACCATATAGGATGCCAGGAATTGATTCAGGATCTGTGCTGAGTTGGCAGCTTCAAGGCAAACAGCCTACTGCTTTGCTATTGCTCCAGCCCCCTCTTCCACACTCTCTTTATCCTCTTCTCCATCACTAGTTATCTGAATTGTTTTCCAGAATACAAGAATACATTTATCTTTTCAGATTAATGTTCTATAATCATTGTACCATATGGTCCTACTATTTAATTTTTGCTTTCCATAGAGACAAAACCAAATGACATTGGCCATAACAGTAAATGAGAGACCTTTTTGCACCAAATTCCAGCAAGCACCAGTTGCTTCCAGACTTTGAGACAGG
Organism: Crocidura indochinensis; assembly: GCA_004027635.1. Taxonomy (NCBI): domain Eukaryota; kingdom Metazoa; phylum Chordata; class Mammalia; order Eulipotyphla; family Soricidae; genus Crocidura; species Crocidura indochinensis. Next base: position 1,450 of record PVKC010018309.1, read on the forward strand.
CCATTCTCACTAGTATAAAGTAACATCTTTGTCATTTTGATGCAAACTTCCCTAATCATCAGTGATGATGAACATTTTTCATATTCTTGTTAGCAATCTGTATGTCTTCTTTGAGAAAGTATCTGTTCAGAATTTTCCCCCATTTTGTGATGAGGTTATTAGTTTTTTCTCTTGAGTTCTGTGAATGCTTTATATATCTTGGATATTAACCCTGCCAGGTATATGGTGTGTAAAAAAAATCTCCCCTACTCAGTAGGGTGTATTATTTTAGCTGTCATTTTATTTTTCAGTTTAGAAACTTAGTTTGAAGTTCTATCAGTTAAACATCCTCTCTGCCTATCAAGGAGAATCAACGATACCTTTATAGCCAGTGTTTTAATTTTTCCCAATGTATTTTATGGATTGGCTCTATTATCTTTAAAAGTCTTTAATTCATTATGAATTAACTTCTATGTTTTATTACATTTTTTGATACCAAATACCTAAACTAAAGGGAGATACATGCTACACATACACACCAAGAAAGTCAATACAGCTCTACTATCCACAGCAATCAGCCCCATAAAGTATAAAATCTCCAGAGCACGGCAACCAAGTGTGTGAAATTCATAACTTAAAATGTAAAGTCTCCAACAATCTTCTACTATACCTGAAGACTTCTGATCACTCAGGTAGGAGTGTGACCCCAGAATGTATATGAACACTGCAACTAAATGTGAGCAAGCCCTGACAAGCACAGAGGTGGAGTGTACTAGCATGATGCCCTTCAAGCTTCACAACCAAGTACAGGGGTGAACCCTGTCATCACAACAGCAACTAGGGGAAGGAGAAATATTTTAAAATACAATAAACAAAATGAGTGATGAAAACTCATACGTCAAATAAATATACTGTTGAAAGAAATAGAAGGCCCAGCAAAATAGGAAGCTATTCTATCTATGCTCCTACAGCTGTTAACTGAAATTTGTAGAGAACAACAACCCAACTGGTCAAAGCAATCAATCCTAAGAAAAAAAGGTTCAGGAAGACCACTCAAGACTAGAATGGCCTGAGGTAATCTCATGAGCAATGCTAAGTGTATCTCTGGTGGTCTCTCCCATAAGAACTATAAAATCAAGTCCTAAATAAAGCAATATTGACAGCAATGGCTCTTAGACCCTTAGGCCCCAGCTCTACTGAGCAGTGCTTAGAAATTCTTCCTCATGGGGCCAGAGATATAGCATGGAGGTAAGGCGTTTGCTTTCCATGCAGAAGGATGGTGGTTCAAATTCCAGCATCCCGTTTGGTCCCCTGAGCCTGCCAGGAGCGATTTCTGAGCATAGAGCCAGGAGTAACCCCTGAGCACTGCCAGATGTGACCCAAAAACCAAAAAAAAATTAAAGAAAAAGAAATACTTCCTCATGATACAAAGGTCACGCACAGAATAGGAGAAACTATTCACCCAATAACCATCAGAAAATAGGTTAATATCTAAAATATACAAGGGACTGACAGATCTTAACAAAAAGTAAAATATATTTTTTCTTTTTATTTTATCTTTTTAAAAGTTTTATTGTTTTTTACATAAATTCTTTAATCAATTCATATCAGATATATACACAGAACAGATACTTCCTCAAAAAAAGAAATACAAATGACCAAAAGACACATGAAAAAATGCTCCACCTCACTAATCATCAGAGAGATGCAAATCAAAACAACAATGAGGTACCATCTCACACCACAGAGACAGGCACACATCACAAACAAGAAAATCAGTGCTGGAGGGCATGTGGGAAAAAAGGAACTCTCATTCACTGCTGGTGGGAATGTAGGTTATTCTGGCCTTTATGGAAAACAATACGGAGATTCCTCAATAAACTGGAAATTGAGCTCCCAAATGATCCAGCTATACTACTCATAGGGATATACCCTAGAACACAAAAGCAATACAAAAATGCCTTCTGCACACCTATATTCATTGCAGTGCTATTTACTATAGACAGAATCTGGAAACAACTCAGAAAGTGAAGGTTGTTATGACTATAACTCAATCATAAACAACTTTATCTGTGGGGGGGGTGGGAACTGTAATATGAACAATCTTGTAATCATGGTGTTTAAATAAAATAAAATAAAAAGAAATTTCCCCTCATACATTACTAAAAATAAAAATAGATGTAGCAAAATATAAACAAGTGATTTATATAAAGGATATATAAAGTTTTATACAATTATAGTAACTATTCCATGAGTTTTAAATTATTCAAAAATACTAGAAATAAACAAGTAGCATTGGCAGTCACAAAACAGTGTTTACATATGAAAACCATCTATCTTAGCCAGAGAGATAGTATAGGAGTTTATGCACTGGCCTTGCTTACAGCAGATAATTCCAATTCAATTTTCATCATCATATACAGTTCCCTGTGAACTGCCAGAAATCCCTGAGTAAAGAACCAGGAGTAAACCCTGAACACAGCCAAGTGTGATCCTAAAACTGCCCATCCACCCACCCCAAACAAAACACACTATCTCCAGGTCATAATTTTAGCTAATTTTTTTTTATTTTACTCAATTGCAAAAATAATTTTTGAATTCTTTTAAAATCAATCAAGTTTCTGAGTCATCTCATTATCTAACTTATGTGAGAAAGTAATGCAATTGATGCTAAAAATGAACATTCAGAACCAATGAAATGCTCAATAGGTTTAAGCAATGCTTTTTTTTTTTTTTTTTTTGCCTGAAGAAAGTCTGTTACACTACAGCAGTGGTCCTCAAACTACGGCCTTCGGGCCACATATTGTATTTGTTCCCGTTTTGTTTCTTCACATCAAAATAAGATGTATGCAGTGTGCATAGGAATTTGCTTGTAATTTTTGTTTTTACTATAGTCTGGCCCTCCAATGGTCTGAGATGAACTGGGTCCATTTAAAAAGTTTGAGGACCCCGCCAGTGTCAGAGTGCTTTCCTTGCATGTGAAAAGTCCGGGTTCAATCCCTGACACACAGAAATACATGAACTTGGAACTTCATCAAGATAATATAGATGTGGGAGAGATAGCATGGAGGTAAGGCATTTGCCTCGCATGCAGAAAGATAGTGGTTCGAATCCTGGCATCCTATATGGTTCCCTGAGCCTGCCAGGAGCAATTTCTGAACATAGAGCCAGGAGTAACCCCTGAGCACTGCCGGGTGTGACCCAAAAACCAAAAAAAAAAAAAAAAGATAATAAATAGATATTTAGCCCTCATGCTTTTGCCCTATTGACTTAAGTTGAAATGCACCTTAAACTACTGTGAACCATTGCTTTCCCCTGCAAAATTATTATACATAGACAATCAGAAGGAAGTTAAAAGCTGTTGATATATACAATCTTTAATTTATCTGAAAACAAATATGCAAACAGAATTACTAATAATAGAATTACTAATATGCAAACAAAATTACAAGGGTAGAAATGTTTTTCATTTACAATCATTTAAGAACACAAAATAAAGTATTTGAGTCAATGGTTCTTGTTCAAGCAAAATAAAATTCATTTAGCAGCAAAAATAAAATTCAAGAAACAAAGCAGGACACTACTGGGTTCCATGTAGCTGACCCTGATTCAATTCATGATACCACACAGTCCCCTGATTACAACCAGGAACAACTCCCAAGCACAGATTTGGGAGTAGTCTAGCTGTGACAGGAAAATAATGAAAAGGGGGTAAGGAGAAAAGGAGAGAGCAGGAGGAGGAAAAAGAGAAAAAAAAAAGGGGGGGAGCAGAGAGATGGCATGGAGGTAGGGCATTTGCCTTTCATGCAGAGGGACGGTGGTTCGAGTCCCGGCATCCCATGTGGTCCCCCGTGCCTGCCAGGGGCGATTTCTGCGCGTAGAGCCAGTAGGAACCCCTGAGCACTGCTGGGTGTGACCCAAAATCCAAAAAAAAAACTTTATAGACCATGGAATTCATTCATCATAACCCTTCTATACTATCCATGAGCAGCTAGTCTAATAAAATAATAAAAGGGTTTATTGTTGAACACTAAGTTATAGTACTCTCTTGGAGACTAAATTCTCAAGTATACTTTCAATCCAGTACTAATAAATATACAATTCTATTCTCCCATACTCAAAACACATATGTGAGGACCAGGTGGTTTAAGAAGTGGTTGATCTCCAGTGTCTAAAACAGAAGATAGAAACAGAGCCAGAGAAGAAACAGGTCTGCTGTAGAAGCAGAGAGAGGAGAGGGGGCAGAGTGGGGGAGAGAGCAGAGAGGTGGGCAGGGGGGAAACTGGGGACATTGGTGGGGGAAAATATGCCCTGATAAAGGGTGTTGTACACTGTATAACTAAACTCAATCACGAACAATTTTGTAACTATATCTGATATTGGGTTGATTAAAGAATTTATGTAAAGAAAAACAATAAAGCTTCAAAAAAAGAAAAAAAAGGAAGTAGTTTATTTCATTAATATACATAAAAATCCCATTAGCAGAACTAATGCTTCTAGTTCCTACAGTTTTGCATCTGTGGTTTTAAGGCCTTGGTTCCCAAGGATAAAATGATTCTACCAACTTCCTCTGAATTAGAAATTGAAATTGCTGAAGAGCACAGGAAAAGGGGCAAAAAATAGTATAAGTAGCATGCAGCAAATTCCAGTTCAATCTATGACACTATTTATGGTCCCTGGAGCAAATTGCAAGAACAACATCTGAGCACTACACACATACACACACACACACACACACACACACCCAAAAAAAAGCCTGAAGAAAAATAAATAAATAAATAAATAATAAACTGCTTCACTATCACAGGGGTCCTGTGTCATTAAATCAAAGTTTTTTCGGGGCCGGGCGGTGGCGCTGGAGATAAGGTGCCTGCCTTGCCTGCGCTAGCCTAGGACGGACCGTGGTTCGATCCCCCGGTTTCCCATATGGTCCCCCAAGCCAGGAGCAACTTCTGAGCGCATAGCCAGGAGTAACCCCTGGGTGCTGCCGGGTGTGACCCAAAAAACAAACAAACAAAAAAAATCAAAGCTTTTTCAACTTCAGGACTACTAACATCATTTTAGATTGTATATGCTATTTGTTGGTGGCCAATTCTGCACTGTAAGATACTTCGTAGCATGTATAACCTCTGGCTACTAAATGTTACTGATGCCAGTAACATCACCATCCAAAAATCATATGAACTAAAAGTATCTCTATCCACAAGCATCACTGGTGTGGTTCTGGAGGCCCTAGAGCAAAATGAGCACTGCTAGAATTAGAATCACCAAGAGTAGCCATGAAATTTTGAAAACTTAAAAAAAAAAAAAAAAAAAAAAAACACCTCTAGATATGGCCAAATACACCCCAGGAAGAAACTGCTCTCAGTAGATAATCTTGAACCTAACCAATATGCAAAAAAGGGGTACGTTGGGGCCAGAGCAATAGCTCCGCAGTAGGGCATTTGTCTTGCACATCCAACCCAGGACAGACTCGGGTTCGATCCCCAGCATCCCATTTGGTTCCCTGAGCCTGCCAGGGGTGATTTCTGAGCACAGAGTGATTTCTGAGAGCAGAGCCAGGAGTGACCCCTAAATGCCACCAAATGTGGCCCAAAAATAAAAACAAAAATAATGAAGGGGTATGTTCTACTACTAGCTACTGAAATCTATCTGGAGCAAAGATGCTAGAATCAATGCCCAAAAGGGCAAAAAGATGTCTAGAGTCCCCAGGTGTCTCTGAAATTTCTCTTACACATGAATCATAGTAGAAGTTAACAGATAATGCGGTCCCCCAAGCCAGGAGCGACTTATGAGCGCATACCCAGGAGTAACCCCTGAGCGTCATTGGGTGTGCCCCAAAAACCAAAAAAAAAAAAAAAAAAAAAAAAAAAAAAAAAAAAAAAAAAAAAAAAAAAAAAAAAAAAAAAAAAAAAAAAAAAAACCCAGATAATGCACATATGCAAAAGCAGGATCACTGAGGGTTGACTTACATTTCTGATTGAGGTTTGAGTTATACCACCAAGATCCAGAAGGACATAACAATGTGAATGAATGAGGGAAGTAGAAAGCCTGTCTCAAATACAGGATGGAGTGGGGAGATTTGGGGCATAGGTGATGGGAATGTTGCACTGGTGAATGGGGATGGTCTTTATATGACTGAAACCCAACCACAATCATGTTTGTAATTGTATAAATAAATTAAAAAAAAAACTTCCCCTTATAAAAACAAATAAATAAAGATAAGTTTAAAAAAAAAGAGTTGCTTTTGCGTTTTGTCGACTGGGGTCCATACCAACTATGCTCAGGGCATACTCTTGGATCTATATATGCTCAGGGATCACTCCTGGAAGTACCCAAGAGACCATATGTGGTACCAGCAATTGAACTTGGTTCAGCTACAAAGAAAAAAAGCCTCACTTTCTCTCCAGCCAGAGTTATAAAGCTTAACTACAATTCTCAACAAAGTTGACAAAAGGCAAAGTCTATTCCAATATATACATATTTTTGTTTGCTTATTAAATAGGACTTTTTAAATTATTTTTATTTTATTTTTGTTTGGGGGCCATACCCCGCAATGCTCAGGGGTTATTTCTAAATTTGTACTCAAGAATTACTCCTGGCAGTGCTGAAGGACCATACAGGATGTTGGTGATTGAACCAAGATCAGCCCCATGCAAGATATGCACTTCATCTGCTGTATTTTATTTTGTAAAGCATTATGAGTTAGAGTTGTTCATAGGTGAGTTGACATAGTTGCCATAAAATGTTGCAGCACTGGTATCACCAGCAATTTTCCCAGATTCTCTCCCCTATCCCAGACCCAGTCTGCTATCTTGACAAACTTTTTTAAGTTCGGTTGTTGAAGTTTGGATCTTATGATTTCAATATTTTGTTGACTATGGTTTGGATATTTAGCTCTATCATTCCTTAACAACACCAATGTAACTAAATCCCCTTAACCCTTGCCCCCTACTGCTTCTCATCTGCCTCTTCACCTCCTCTCCTCTATCCTTATTTTTTTCCTTTTCCTCCCTATACTGTGGGGCCAAGGATTATGTAGGCATAATAAATACATCTATCTGAATAATTTGCATTCAAATCTACATGAATTATCCTGTAGTAAATCACAGTATGATTTATAACAATACAAAAATTAAAGGACTTAATGTTTTTTAACAGGATTGATTTTTTTTGGTTTTTGGGCCACACCCAGTGACGCTCAGAGGTTACTCCTGGCTCTGTGCTCAGAAATCGCTCCTGGCTTGGGGGACTGTATGGGACGCCAGGGGATCGAACTGCAGTTCGTCCTATGTCAGTCACGTGCAAGGCAAATGCTCTACCAAGAGAAGCGGGGCAGCGAGCAGCTCGGGGCCTCGCACTGGGGCACTACACCACTGCTCAGGCCCCAGAATTGGTTAATTTTTATGATACAATTGTCTTTGAACATTACATTAAGAGATCTGTCACAGGGGCCCGGGAGATAGCATGGAGGTAAGGCGTTTGCCTTTCATGCAAAAGGTCATCGGTTCGAATCCCGGTGCCCCATATGGTCCCCCGTGCCTGCCAGGAGCAATTTCTGAGCATGGAGCCAAGAGTAACCCCTGAGCACTGCTGGGTGTGACCCAAAAACCACAAAAAAAAAAAAAAATAAGAGAGCTCTGTCACAGAGGTGCTCTTGTGGAAGGTCATGGTCCCATCATTCCTAACCAACAGGAAGCACAGTAACAAGCTCTTATACTTTTAACTCTTTATTATATTCCGGTCTCATCCCTGAGCATCTCTTTGACTCCTACAGTCAAAGCAGCTTTAATAAAGCAAAAATGATAATGAACGCAAATAACATTTAAATACTGTCCCCAAACAACCAAAAAGATTGCCAGAAGCTCTACTATAAACACAAAAGATAAAAATCGAACATGTTTGAGTGAAAAAGTAATTAATACATCTGTAATTACGTTTGTGCTATCTGTTACTGATATAAAGAATTTGGGGAGATAACTCAAAGGCTGAAACACGTGTTTTTTTATGTGAGAGACCTCTGGCTTGATTCTCCACTACAATCAGTGGTTACTTTTTCAGTAAAAAACTGAACACTGAACATTACCAGATGTAACCCCAAAATCAAACAATAAATAAATTATAGATCTCTGATGTAAAGGTTTAGTTATTAGACGTCATGATTCTAAGAAATAAAATACCCACACACGGGGCCGGAGTGGTGGCAGAGCAGTAAGGTGTTTGCCTTGCACGAGACTGACCTAGGACAGACCACGGTTCGATTCCCCAGCATTCCATATGGTCCCCCAAGCCAGGAGCGATTTCTGAGCACATAGTCAGGAGTAACCCCTTAGTATCACTGGGTGTGGCCCAAAAAACAAAACAAAACAAAAAAATATACCCACACTCTACTTAATTACATCTTGTGCTTAGTAGTAGCACATAGAGTAAATTTAATTACATCTTGATTGTTAACAAGTTGCTTTGCCTCTAAGTTTTTTCCTTTATACAAAATAGAAATGACAATTAAAAAACTACAGAGGATGGGGCCGGAGAGATGGCATAGAGGTAAGGCATTTGCCTTCCATGCAAAAGAACAGTGGTTCGAATCCGGGCATCCCAGATGGTCCCCCGCACCTGCCAGGAGTGATTTCTGAGTATAGAGCCAGGAGTAACCCCTGAGCGCTGCCGGGTGTGATCAAAAAAAAAAAAAAAATTACAGAGGAGATACAAAAAAAAAAAATACAGGATGATAATCACGGTAATAAGTTTTTATGACTATTACAGCTTTCATGTAAAAGATTCAGCCCTAAGACACTAAATAAGTTAATGATGTAAAAAGGGCAACTATTGAGCTATAGTACAGTGGTAGGCTGCCCACCTTCCATGCAACATACATGAGTCCCATCAATAGCTGCCCTTGAGCAGTCAGAAGTAAGCCCTGAGCACTGTTGAGTGTGGCCCAAAACAACAACCAAAAAAAAAAAAAAAAAAAAAAAAAAAAAAAAAAAAAAAAAAAAAAAAAAAAAAAAAAAAACAACCAAAAAAAAGAATAAGAAGAGCAGTTATTAGACCCACTTTAAGAATGAAAACATAGTATGGCCAGAGAGATAGCACAGCGGTAAGTCATTTGCCTTAGATGCAGAAGGACGGTGGTTCAAATCCCAGCATCCCTTATGGTCCCCCGAGCCTGCCAGGAGCGATTTCTTTTTTTTTTTTAATTTTTTAATTTTTATTATGAGAACAGAGATGCAAAGAAAGAGGAAAGGGTAAAGTTACAGTGGAAGGACAATCACACATAAACAGAAGGAGCGATTTCTAAGCATAAAGCCACAAGTAACTCCTGAGCGCAGCCAGGTATAACCCAAAATAAATAAATAAATAAATAAAATAATGAAAACATTAAAGTTCAGTATTATTAGAGGATCTTATCAAACCCATACTCATAAGTTGCAGAAATGAGTTCTATTACTGCATAGTACACTGACATCACAAATTTCAGTGATGAGTTGTCCTCTCATGACTATGAGAACTACTATAAAAACTACAAAGGGAGAGCACAGGAAATGATAGTGTATGAGATAAAGGAGTTTGCTCTGCATGCAGTTTGGCTCAAACCCAAGTACCGTGTATGATCCTCAAGCACTGCCAAGGATCACTTCTGAGCAACTAATTCCATGGCAGTGCTGACTATGGCCCCAAAACAAAGTCCACTGCAACATAAAGAATCACAAATGGAGGCAAGAAGTAGTACAGGAAACCACAAGGCACAAGCACCACGACATCCTCAGACCCTTGCATAAAATATCAGGTCCCCAGAAGGACTGTGGTTTGAATCCCGGAATCCCATATGGTCCCCTGAGCCTGCCAGGAGTGATTTCTGAGCATAGAGCCAGGAGTAACCTGTGCGCTGCTAGGTGTGACCAAAAATAAACAAACAAACAAATAACTAAAGCCTGACTACTATAGTAAAGCAGGTAGAACATTTGCCTTGCATATGGCCAACCCCAGTTCAAATCCTCAACATCCCCTATGTTCCCCCCCAATGCCACCAGGAATAATTCCTGAGAGCAGAGCCACGAGTAATCCTGGAGCACAGCCGGTGAGACTCAAAAAGGAAACAAACAAAAAGATAAATATTCTTTAATGTATATTTCTAAGTCTTGCTATTTGCTATTTTAACTTTGTGCCTCTTGCACCAGATATACCATCCTACTTGAGAAATGTAAAGCAAAGAATTATCTGAAATTCAATAGGATAAGACAAAGTTATAAAATACTAATAGAGGGCAATAGATTGTAGACTGTAGAGGTGGGCTTACTAACTGGTCAAACTGAGAGTGCAAGGCTGTATTTTGAAGAAAACACATAATTGGAAATTTGTATCTCAAATTATTGCTACTGCAAAGTAATCAGTAACACTTACTGTAAAATATTTAGAATGGGAATCCATATTCATTTGGGGCTCTCTTGGCACCAGCTCTTCTTCAATGTAATTCATACCTCAAAAGTGACTCAAAATCAGAGAATATACTATAATATCACAGGCCCATAACATTTGGAATGGTAAAATAGGAAGATCACAATGGCATTTTAATAGATTTTAATGAGGGCATTATCAATTTCTGTTATTAATATCTACAATGTCAATTCTCTCTTTAGTCTAACCTCTAAAACTGCTACTTACTGAAGGCTTTGTGATATAGTATGATACAAAAACTTACACACTAATAAACCTAATTCATAAGTCACTACAACTTAAAATATCTTAACTTTCCTATTATTCAAGGTCCAAACAAATTTGTCTCATCTTAACTCTTCATCTGCAAAAAAATAAAATGAAATTTTATGTAAAAGCACGGTTTGATCTCCTGGCATCCCATATGGTTCCCCCAAGCCAGGAGCAAATTCTGAGCGTTTAGCCAGGAGTAACCCCTGAGCATCAAACAGGTGTGCCCCCCTCCCAAAAAAAAGAAAAGAAAAAGAAAAAGTCAAAGGAAAGAAAGCAATGCTTTTATAAATACAAATCAATCCTCTGAAAAGGAAGAATTTAAGATGACCATATTTTACTTCAGAATTGATTCTATGCCTTTTAACATTTTAAGTTGACCATAAATCTACCCTTCTGCTTCTTCCATGAAACTTCTTTTTGTTTTTGTTTTTGTTTTTTTTTTTTTGGTTTTTGGGCCACACCCAGTGACGCTCAGGGGTTACTCCTGGCTATGCGCTCAGAAGTCGCTCCTGGCTTGGGGGACCATACGGGAAAGCGGGGAAATGGAACCGCGTTCCGCCCTAACTTAGCGCAGGCAAGGCAGATAGGTACCTTACCTCCAGCGCCACCACCCGGCCCCGCAGCACCACCGCCTGCCCCATCCATGGAATTTCTTAAACATCGTTGTTGTTGTTGTTAAACATTGTTGTTGTTGTTGTTTTGGGCCACACCCGGTGGTGTTCAGGGGGTTACTCCTGGCTATGCGCTCAGAAATCACACTTGGCTTGGGAGACCATATGGGACGCCTCGAGATAAATGTCTTTTCTAAAATGAGACTTCATCTCTCTTCACAGGCGCTGGATGGACTACAGGCTCAGGTAAACTTAAGCTGTTACCTCCCTCTTCCACAGTAAGATCTTGGAGGTCAGCAACAAGGAGCCGGTTGCCACAGAGTTGGTGTTTGGATGACATCTAGCTGTGCTCACTCCTGATTTTGTGCTCAGGGATTATTCCTGGCAAGGCTTGGGATCATATGCAGTGCTGGGGATTAAGCTAGGGTCAGCAGGTGTAAACTGAGATTCCCTAGAAAGCAGGAAGCCTAGGCCTGAGGAAGAGCCCTAAACCCTTAGGTGGAGCTACCTGATCTGCCCAAACAAATTGCAGCCCACACACTTAAATCAGAGACCACACCTAGAGGCAGATTTGCTAGCTGGCAGCTGTTTTACAAGGCTGCATATAAACTACCTATATAAACTACTGAGACCCCTATGGCAATGCAGAAGACCAAATGACATAGGAAAGAAACACTTTAAGACTACAAAAGGCCATGATAAAGCAGCACCAAACCCCACCACACCTGCAGACTGGAAATGCTTAAGGTTGTTCAAAGAGCTCATAAATACAACAGAAAGTACTGCCAATAAAACACAAGAATCTTTGAGAAGGCCAGAGCAGGTGGGGCATTTGCCTTGCAGATGGCCAACCCAGGCTGAATCCCAGCATCCCATATGATCCCCAGATCCTGACAGGAGTGATTTCAGAGTGCTGAGCAAGGAGTAACCACTGAGCACCACTAGGTATGGCCCAAAATCAAACAAACAAAAAGAATCTGAGAGAAGAAATGAGAAAAATACAAACAGAGATGTCAGAACTGAAAAACATTGGTAAGCAAAATGAAAAATTCATGAGTGGCATCCCCAGCAGAGTAAAAGCTGCTGAAGACCAAATCAGAGAGCTCAAAGATGAAATGCAGACAACAGAACATGAAAAAAAGCCTCAAAATAAATTAACAGAAGACAAGGGAACTTTGAGATAAATTCATCGGAAACAACATAAGGGGGTCCTGGAGAGCTAGGAAGATATTACCCCCTATGAAAAAGCAACAGTCAAAGACATCACTGCTGAATTACCAAAGCTGGAAAATACATACACGCACATCCTAGATAACCCAAGAGTAACAGGTAAAAGAGACCCAAATAAAAACACTCAAGGCACATCCCTACTCAAAAGGATGAAAATCATAGCTAGATACAGAATACTAAGATCGAAAAAATGAGAATTAAAACAAAGGAGCATCCTTTATAGCAAATTATTCAAAGGAAACTACCAAGGCCCAAAGACATGATGGAATAAGTGAAA
>PVKC010018310.1:0-19589 GCA_004027635.1 Crocidura indochinensis
CGAGAAGGAAGGAAGGAAGGAAGGAAGGAAGGAAGGAAGGAAGGAAGGAAGGAAGGAAGGAAGGAAGAAAGGAAGGAAGGAAGGAAGGAAGGAACTGGTGTATGTACACAATAAAACACTATGCAGCCATTAGAAAATAAAAGACAGTTTATGAATTATATAGAGAGAAAGGGGCCGGAGAGGTGGCACTAAAGGTAAGGTGTCTGCCTTGCAAGCGCTAGCCAAGGAAGGACCGTGGTTTGATATCCCGGTGTTCCATATGGTCCCCCATCCCAAGCCAGGATCGATTTCTGAGTGCTTGGCCAGGAGTAACCCCTGAGCATCAAATGGGTGTGGCCAAAAAATACAAACAAAAAATTGAATCACTTATTTTTCTACTTCTTCACTAGCACCTTTGACAATGATATTCTTTTATATTTTCCAATTGGTTTAGGTAAACCCTTTCGCTTTTGGCCCAGATTCCAACTCCTCATATTTTCTTGTACACAATTTACTTTCATTTCAAATCCTCATATCATGTTTTGCTTCTGAGGATGTCAATTTTAAAAAAGACTGTTATAACCTCCTAAAGTTATTGAAAAACATAGAAATATTAGGGCTATGGCCAACCAAATAACTAATTCATTTCAATTGGGACCAGAGAGCACAGCGGTAGGGTGTTTCCCATGCATGCAGCCATTTCAGGACCAACAGTGGTTCAAATCCTGGCATCCCATTTGGTTCCCCGTGCCTGCCAGGAGCGATTTCTCATTAGTGAGATTTCTCTATTTATTTGTTTAAAAATTCCAACCAAATTTGATACGTTATATAATAAAATAAATAATAATCAAATGCCTATACTTCAAAAGAAAAAAATAAGTATTTTTCACCAAATACTGTGGAAAGTCATTCATTTCAAGACTGCTGGAGTTTCCATTGGCCCATATCTATTAGGAGGGTTAGAATTACAGTTTATTGTTGTTGCTCAAAAGTCCATAACAGAAATGTTGGAGACTGTGGTGCTATAGAGGGAGAAAAACATGAGTGGGGCTATACCTAGGAATCAGTTGTTACTTTTTCTTTTTTCACTTTCTTCTTCACTGACCCCTCACTCTAGGACAAAAGATTTACTAGTTCTTAATCACAGTATAGAACTACAATTACAAAGCATAAATGAGAATAAAGAAAAAAGGAAAAATATGTTCTCTCAATTACTAGATGCTGAAGTTAAGCAATCTACCCTGGAAACTGTTCTTGTCATGTCTGCCTACCTCTGAACTCAGAAAGGAGGTGAGGGCTCTGTGTGAACCCTCCAAATATTCTCAAGAAAACAGAAAATCTGTCAGATACAGCTGATTAAAAATATTGAAAATACCTCAGCTAACTTATCCTAAAAAATAAAAAAACACTTATATTGTTTTTGCTTTATTATAATCATATTATAATTATCTACTATTATGTCATTGTGATTCACAAATTTATTCATAGTTGAGTTTCTTGCTTACTTTAACAACAATTGCATCACCAGAGTCAAACAAATACTTGAACTTTTCTGAGCACTTTTGTATTGATTTCATTCTATTGGTTACAACTATTCAGTTTTCCCAGCGCCATTTAGGGAAATTTTCTTGCCAATGGTTTACTTTTTGTTTGAATATTTTTGTCTGATCTGAGAACATCTTACTATTTAATGACTTATACATAAAATTGAGAGAAAAGCATTAGAGATAAGGTTTCACTCATAAGCAAAGATTTCTAAAATAAGACTAAGATAATTGTATCATAATTGATAGTAAACAGATCTGGATTTACTCCATGATATGAATATGTGAAACATCATTAGAATTGCCAATTTACAGTGAAAAAGTATACTTAATATTTATTAAACTAATTGCCTCTTTATTGTAAAAAGGAAACATGCTTCCTGTGAAACATTAATTGAAATTCTGCCTTCTTGGAAAGGAATTATTCTACCATTATGAAACATATTTAGTCAAGATAAACTGAAGTGTCTATAAATGACCAGAAGTATTTTCAGTCAGTCAGGAAACTAATTTGACATTTTTATTTTAAAAATGTTACTTTAAATAACTTTTTTAGCTTATAGAATAAAAGATCTATTATAAAGTAAGTTTGACATTTTGATATAATTATTTTAATTACAGTGACAGTGAGATCAATTAATTAACCCCAGGTTAGAGTAGCTTTACACTTTCATCTATTTCATTTATAAATTCCACTTAGCCTATATCTGGCTGGAGCAAAACAGCTAACTAATCTAATTTGAGATCAAGTCATTAAAAACAACATGTCAATGGGTTTTAAAAGTTAAATGGTTGAGAGAAAATATTAAACCCAGTTGTAATTGTTTAATGGTGATAATATAAAGAGAAAAAAATCCTACATGAATCTGCTTGTTAGAAAGTGATATGTTTTGGGAAACATATTTAAAAGAAATAGGTATTCACTGTTTCTGATGTCATAAAATGCATGTAATGTATCTGTCTTGAAAAATTATTTTTAAAATAAAATATGCCTTTTATTTATTTTAATTTGACATTAGCTTTTTAAAAATATATCTTTCAATACTGTAGTTAAAACATGTTTATAGTTGTGTATCAGTCATAAAATATACCCCTTTGACCAATGCAAACTTTCCACCACCAATGTCCCCCATCTCCATCCTCTCTCAGACAGGCATTCTATTTTTCTCACTCACTATCATTGTCATGATAGTTGTTGGTGTAGTTATTTCTCTAGCTAAACTTAACACTCTTTGTGCTAAGTTTCAAACCTCATCTCTATTATCTCTGGATATTATTGTGACACTACCTTTTATTTTTCTTAAATCTCACAAACGAGTGAGACTATTCTGTCTGTCTGTCTGTCTATCTCTTTCTCTATCTCTCTCTCTTTCTCTGAATCATTTCGCTCAGCATAATAGTTTCAATGTCCATTCATGTATAGGAATGTTTTATTACTTTATTTTTCCTGACAGCTGAATAGTACTCAATTATGTCTAAGTATCACAGTTTATTTAGCCACTCAACTATTGTAGGGTATCTGGGTTGTTTCCAGATTCTGGCTATTGTAAATAAAGTTGCAAAAACATAGGCATACAGAGCTACATTTTTGTATTCTTTGTGTTCCTAGGAATGGTGTTGTTGGATTATATGGGAGCTCAGTATCAGTTTGCTGAGGAATCTCCATGTTATTTTCAATAAAGGCTGTGTACTAGACAGCATTCCCGCCAGCAGTAAATGAGAGTTCCTTTTTCCCCACATCCGCTCCAGCACTGCTTGTCCTTGTTCATTGTGATGTGTGCCAGTCTCTGTGGCAGAGATGGTACCTCATTGTTCTTTTGACTTGCATCTCCCTGATGATTAGTGATGAGAAGCATTTTTCATGTGCCTTTTACCATCTCTATTTCTTATTTGAGGAAGTGTCTGTTCATTTATTTTCCTCATTTTTAGATGGAATTAGATTTTTTTTCTTAAGTTCTGTCAATACCTTTTTTAATCTTAGATATTAGCCCCTTATATGATGGGTATTGGGTGAATAGTTTCCTCCATTCATAATGGCCTTTGTATCCTAGTCACTGTTTCCTTTGAGGTGCAGAAACTTCTCAATTTAATGTAGTCCCATTTGTTTATCTCTGCTTCCACTTCTTTGGACAGTGGCTTTCCTCCTTGAAAATTTCTTTAGTCTCATAGTCATGGAGTTTTACCTACATTTCCTTCTATATTTTTATGGATCTGATACCAAGATCTTTAACTCATTTGTATTGGACCTTTGTGCATGAGGTTAGATGGAGGTCTGATTTCGTTTTTTTGTATGTGATTGATCAGTTGTCTCAGCACCACTTGTCTGAAATAGTTATATTTGTGTGTGGCACTGAGAATTGAATTGAATTGAATTGAATTGTCTCAGCACCATTTGTCTGAAATAGTTATTTTTGTGTGTGGCACTGAGAATTGAATTGAATTGAAACAGGGATTTCAAATATGCAAGGCAAGTGTTTTGCTACTATGTTGCATCATCAGTTTCTTTCTAAATATTTTTAAATATATGCTGTCATCTAAATTTAAGCCACCATTGTGCATTTTCTTACTTAAAATTAAGCACCTTTTTGAAATTGATATATTATTTCAAAATAAGTGTATGTTTATTCATATATCAGTGTGAGTAATATATATTTTTAATAAAAGATGCAAAAATAAAGTTTCATAAAAGTATATTTTGCCACACAAATATTTGTATGGTTTAACTAAAATTGTTTCTAAATAATAATTTTATGTTGAATAACATGTTGATTATAAAGTCCTGGATGGTGATGGATGATGGTGAGATGGATGGAGGGTGAGGCCTTTCTTTGCTGGCTAGGCAACGCGCCTGCAATCCTCTCCAGCCCCGTAGGTCTGAGGGTTCAAGATAGCCAAGAGAAAATGAACCACAGGCAGTCAGGTTTCAGGAGACATCAACTTTATTAAGGACCTAGCCACCAGGAGTGGCTCCTAAGCTTTTTAAACATTTTAAGCCTGCTCCATAAGTAGCCCTGTATTCAAACCTGTCTCTACCGACCACTTCTCTTGCTGAATTGTCTCTCCTCCCTTCTGAATCTCTCCTCTATCCTCCTGGTAAGCAAAACAGGAAGCCAAAGATCCCTCCCAGATGTGGGCAGGTCTGCTTCTCAATATGAGCAAAATAGGAAGTTGAGAGAAGGAAGTAACAATTTCGTATTTATGACTATTAAAAATTCAATTTTGCCTAAAATTACTAAATTACTATTAAATTACTAAAATTACTATTAAAATAACATTACATTGCAACATTATATAACTTCAGGTGTAAATTATTATAAATCACAAATTTATATATTGTATTAAGAAATAGGTATAATAGTGTAAAACATTACACTACTAAAAGTTCAACTTTCTTCTTCATTATAAAATTGATTTTTTTGGTTCTCTTTACCCCTTTCTGTTCTGACAAGATCTTATTTGGTCTAATACTCTAAAATATTACTTGTCTTAACTAGTTCATTCAATAGTTTTGTTTTATATATATGAAATCTGAGTTAAATGCATTATTTATCTTTTTATTAGAAATATCTACAAAGTATAAAACATTTTAAGTCTATCCATGTTGTAAATTTCAAATTTCTGATTTTTATACAAACTACTTAGTATTCTATTATATGGGTGACATGCTCTTCATCATATCATCTTGTTTTGTTTTGTTTTGGTTTTGTTTTTTGGGTCACACCTGGCAGTGCTCAGGGGTTACTCCTGGCTCCATGCTCAGAAATTGCTCCTGGCAGGCACGGGGGACCATATGGGGCACCGGTATTCGAACGGATGACCTTTTGCATGAAAGGCAAACGCCTTACCTCCATGTTATCTCCGGGACCCTTGTTTTGTTTTTTTTTTTTGTTTGATTGTTTTGGGGCAGCACTCAGTGATGCTCAGGGGTTACTCCTTGCTATGTGCTCAGAAATCACTCCTGGCTTGGGAGAGCATATGGGATGCCAGGAAATTGAACTGTGCTCTGTCCTAGGTTAGTGCATGCAAGGCAAATACCCTACCTCTTACACCACTGCTCCAGTACTACATCAAATTATTTACTGGGTAATTTAAGCTTATATTTATTGTAATTTTTCTTATATTATAATTTATACTAACATAATTTGTTGCTTGCAAGTATATATAAAGAATATATAATTTTATTTTAAATAATATATTCATTTAAGCATATTTATTTAAGTATCATTTTTAGAAACATGTTTGTAGTTAGGCTTTATTTATAAAAAGAAAACCTCCCTTCACCAGTACAACCTTTCCACCACCAATATCCCCATCTCCCTCCTCCCCCCACCCCCGCCTGTATTCAAAACAGGCATTCTACTTCTCTACTCACTACTATTGTCACGATAGTTGTTAGTGTAGTTATTTTTCTAACTAAATTCACCATTCTTTGTGATAAACTCCATATCTGGATTGGTCCTTCTATCCTTCATCTCTATTGTCTCTAGGTATTATTACAATAATATTATAATAATATATTTTATTTTCATCCCACAGATTAGTAAGACTATTCTGTGACTGTATATCTACCTCTGGCTTATTTCACTCAGCATAATAGTTTCCATGTCCATAGATATATAGGAAAGTTTCATAGTCACAAATATTTTTGTCAGATTTTTAAATTTTTTCATATTACACTTATATGAAAAATATGATTTCCAATATTTTTTCTTTCAGTTTGATTTCTTTCTTGTGTCAGTTGTATTACATTCATTAACTGAGTTTGCTAAACTTCAATTTTATGTATTCTCTAATGATCCTATAAGTTAAGGGTCACAGACTTTTTAAAAATAAAAGTAATTTTGTTTTTCCTAGGACGGTAGCTGTAAGAACTGGATCAAGTGTTTTGAGAGAATCTTGGTTCATCTCCAGTACCATATAGTCTCCTGAACATCACTGGGAGTAACTCCCACAATTACATACTAAGCCAAGAGTAGTCCCTGATTTCTGTAAGGTCTGCAACTAAAAGAGGGCAAAATTATAAAAATTGGGCTAACGTAGTATTATAGTGGATAAGGATCTTTCATTGCATGGGGCATATCTAAATTCAATATCCTGCCCAACTATGGTTTTCTTGGGTCTACTCAGAGGAATCTCAAAAGTGTGAAGTCTGGAATAAATTTTGAACAATGCTGGCTATGGCCAAAAAAAAAAACAGATAGATAAATAAATATATATGTATATATTTTATAGATACAGCACTTGGAATTTTAAATTTAAAAAGTATCTTAGAAATAAAAGTCTTTGTCCGGGGTGGAGAGATAGCCTGGAGATAAGGCGTCTGCCTTCTAGGCAGAAGGATGGTGGTTTGAATCCCGGCATCCCCTATTCATACCCTATGGTCCCCAGTGCCTGCCAGGGGTGATTTCTGAGTGTAGAGTCAGGAGTAACCCCTGATTGCTGCCGGGAGTGACCCAAAACAAAACAAAAGAAAACAAAACAAAAGTCTTTGTCTATTTTTAACTTAAAAACCAAAAGATTTTTTCAATTATATTTTCATAGAAAATATTTAATCTAAATATCTTTAATGTATACATAAAAACAAAAAGGTTATTGTATACATTTGTAATTTTGTTTAATATTTCTAAAAGTTCTACATTGCTTTTATTATACATTTCTATCATTTAAATTAATATTATATTTACTTTCCTTAGTTTTTCAAAGAATCTATTTTATTCTTAATATTCTATATTTTATATTGCTAGTTTTAAATATATGATCTGCACTATTAATGTTATAATTAGATTATTCCTTTTGGAAGTTTTTTTTTAATGGACTTTCTTAGAATTTGCTTTTTCTAACTTTTTGAATTGATATACTTTTGAGAAAATGAAATGCAAAAGAGAAAAAAACTACATTAGGTTTCTTCAATATAAAACAAGTAGTTACATCCCACTGTTAGTGCACAACAAAGCACTATTTCCTCATGTCATTGCCAATGCACAGAAACTCATTTGGAGTTTTTTAGCTCATGAGGTTAAATGTAGTGTGCATTTTCTCATTTGGAGTTTTGTGACGTGTGAGATTAAATGTACTGGGTAGTTTATTAGCCAACTTATCCTTACACTTTGCAAATGCAATATAGTTTTTTGAAAAGTTTTAGTGGTTTTTTAAAATTAACTCCAATAATTAGCTTTCATATTTCATCATGATGGTAATTTTCATTAAGTAATGTATTTATAACATACGCTGATACATTTTACATTTCTATGTAAGTATGATTCAAAATTTCGAACAAATCAGCTCTCTCTTGCTCTCACCAAAAAAGATCAAAATTTTCCATAAGCTCCTTGATCTGGTTTGCTGCAGGCATTTAGAACGGGGCAGGGTCAAGATTAAGAGAATGGGATGGTAATGACTTTTTAGAAAATGATAAAACTTAAGAACAAATCTGTCCAGCTCTGAACTATTCTTTCTTTCTTTAAGATGCAAACATGAGCCCCTTGGAAAAGGAGAAGCTGAAGCATCACGAGGGCAGGATATACCTCCTCACAATAGAAGAATCTAAAAGTGAAGATATGAATATAAAGGTCTGAAAGAGAAAGGCTTTCTCTGAGACAACAGCCAGATCAACTTTTCTGAATGCAAAGAACTCTGAACCAATGAAATTTGGACAATTTGTTATGTAACCTCCTCTCAAAAAAAACCTTTCTTCGCTCTGAAGAAGCCCCCTTTTCCTCTTGAATTTGTAGTCATCTCTTTCCTCTCACACTTCTCTAAGTAACTTTTTATCAGTGAAAATCACTGTGAATCACTGTTTTAGCTCCTCCTGAAATTCTGTTTTGCTGAAGAAAGGAAGGACAGTGCTGAACTTAGGACAGATTCCCCTTTCTGCAAAGAGTAATTCCTCACTATAATCTGACTTCAAACTCTGAAGAACCCAGACTGTGAAAATCATTCCCATGCTGGGCAGAGCCAGTGGGCTTGGCAACATTCTTATGCGTGTGATGTGAGTATTTGTGCTGCCCAGAGCAGCCTTTACCTATCCTGACCCATACCCAAGTCATTTCCCAGTGGCAGAGGTGATTGTAGCAGAGAGACAGAGGCACTGTTTTCTCCAGACTACCTCCCTTACACCATATGTTAATAAGCCACTTAGAACAACCCTATGAGTGTCAAAGAAGGGAAGGAGGGAGTGTGCTTATGGCTGTATGCATGGGTGCATGTAGGCATGCATCTTTGTTTATGCCTATATGTACATAAGGTTGAATTCAGGACTTAATACAGCATATGTGACTGGAGAGCTGGAGAGGATGAAGTTGAACTCTGCCAGTTTTCATTGTGAAACATTTGATCCAAGTAGACTACATAATCTTCCTAGAAGTTGAATGAGTAGAGAATGCAGGTAAATTATGTACTATAAAAACTGAACAGAAGTGCAGAAGATTTTCTTAATATTATTACTTCTAGCTTCTTAGCCTACTAGGATAATCTTTATTCTTATATTCCTATATATCTCATGTATGAACTGGTCTCTAAAAAGAGAAAAGCCATCCTATATAGCTCATGGAGTTATTGATTCTATTGTTTTCTGTTACCATGTTTACTTGTTAATTTTTTTCAGTGTGAATAAGTGTCAGAAATTAATAATAAGTGTCAGAATAAGTGTCAGAAATTACATAATACATTAAATTCAAGGCTGTTGAATTTAATTCATAATAATACATTAAATTCATTATCAATAATGAAAAGCAATTTTAGTGTTTTTCATTCCAAGTCATCCAACTAAATTCACTAACAAGCTTCATCCATTTTATTAAATAGCAATAAATAATTCAACCACAAAATTTACAAGATACCCATCTGTTTTCTGAGTGTCCTTGTAGCTAGACAAGACCTTATTTATGACATCTTTTATTCACACGATAATTAATAAATCCACAGATGTCCTTGACCCACAGATATCAACATGATAATATTTGTATTATTAATATGTTACTTAGCTAAGAAAATAACATATTTCATTAAGTTAAAATTCATAGGGGCCCGGGAGATAGCATGGAGGTAAGGTGTTTGCCTTTCATGCAAAAGGTCATCCGTTCGAATCCCGGTGCCCCATATGGTCCCCCGTGCCTGCCAGGAGCAATTTCTGAGCATGGAGCCAGGAGTAACCCCTGAGCACTGCCGGGTGTGACCCAAAAACCACACACACACAAAAAAGTTAAAATTCATAAAATAGATGATCCTGATATTCAGGTAGGCCCAATGCCACTACAAAAATTCTTACAAAGAAACAAGGACTTCAACAGAAAGGAAGTGATGGAAGCAGTGGAAGTTACACATTCAGATGATGAAAGAAGAGATCATTGAATCAAGGAAGTTATCCCTTATCTAGAAGCTGAAAATGGCAAACAATAGAGTTCAACACTCCATAGAAAGGTAATTATCATAGCATCTTAATTTTAGTCCTTATGACTAATTTATTACTTGTGATCTCAAATTTTAAAAGAAAAAAAATCAGGTTATTATAAGTCAGTAAATGTTTGGAACTTGCCATGGCTACAATAGGAAACAAAAATAAATTGATATGTATTCAAACTATCTTCTATGATTTATGAGTTCATGATTTTGTTTTGAAGTCCTCTTTGAAGGTGTCTCCTATCTAATAATGTAGAACCTAAAACACCTTGAGAAAATAATAACTAATTTTTGCAGTGAGCCAAGACAATACCACAGTGGTTAATTTGATCATCTTGCAGGTGGCTGATCGACATTTGATTCTGAATACCACATAGGTTCTTCTAAATACCATCAGGCATGATATCTAAACACAGAGACAAAAATAAGAAAGCCCTAAGCACTGCCAGGTGTGCCCCAAAAACTAAAAAAAAAAAAAAGATTGTAACGTGTGCTCAACAAAACACATATCTGAGTCTATCTCTTGTTATAAAAAATACTTATAAAAATATTTATGTTTAAAGTTCATGTTTCCCAAGGAAACTGTTATTATTTTACATTTTCTTAAACTGAGAAATTACCTGAGAACAGATTATTTAATGAAATCTGCTTCTAATACTTTTATTTCTTTAGAGAACTTTGTGACCAATAATTATGTGTTTCTTAGTATGTCATGTTCTTTAATTATTCAGTTCTTGATATATTAAGCAATTATTCTCCAGGATTGAACAATTTATCCAATACACCCACCCCTATATTTGAATGCAAGATACAAGTTAGGGCAACTAATTTTGCATAATCTGACAGAACTTGGCACTAGTGAAATAAAGGCGAAGCATGCCTTTTTGTATAGCAGGGTACACACCTCCTATTCAATTAAATCACCCTCACATAAATTGTCTAAATAACTCATGAAAATATCTCTCATGAAAATTCTAAAATGCTTCACCTTTAACATTAAGCTAAGTTAATATTTCTTTTTGGCTGAATTTTATTCTACACTACTGAGGCCCAGGAATCTGGATGTGAAGTCCAGGCCTCTCACTTCTACAATATATTACATCAGATAATGGGTATTTTCAAATTTTGGATATTGGAATTCAGGCAATTGATTCTGTGCTCCTTTGACTAGAATGTAGTCCTCATAAAAGCAGTCTTAGATCTGTTGGGAGTATCAAAATAAGCATAATCACTAACAAACATTAAACATTCAATGGTGATTCATCTGAAACTTCACTACAATAAAATCCTATCTAGGGGCCAGAACAGTGGCGCAGCAGTAGGGCGTTTATCTTGCACACAGCTGGCCTAGGATGGACGTCAGTTCTATCCCCTGGTGTTTCATATGTCCCCCCAAGCCAGGAGTGATTTCTGAGCACATAGCCAAGAGTAACCCCCAAGCATCACTGGGTGTGGCCCAACAATAATAAATAAATAAATAAATGTAATCCTAATAACTAATCTATTGTCAAGGTATTGGAACAGTTTTTTTGTCTAAATAAGTGCCTTAAAGTTGCACACAAAAATTTGCTCCGCATACTGTCTATAGTTATATTGCCTATTTAATTTCTTGATCTTTCTTAAAAAATATGACACATTTTGGAGTCTGGGATAAGATAAACAGCTCAAGTATCACCTTTTTGACTTTTGAACCACTAAAAAAAAAAAGAATTCTATATTTCATGGTTAAATGTTGCCTTATTGCTGATCACAGGCCTTGTGGGATATGAAATTTCATATGAGAATCAAATTGATGGAGTTTCTTATGGCCAAAACAATCAGTCACAGAACTCTAGTTCATAGCAGAACTCAGGTAAAGGATAAGTAAAGAAAAGTGTGTGAGAAAAAGTGTGTATTTCTTGACTGTTGCTTTACTCCTCAGAGAAAAGGCGAGTTCCAAGACACATATGATTCCCAAGTGCACAGCTTACTTTCCCACCCCTTCTTATACCGCAGAGATCTAGCAAGTAGAAGATAATGAATATATTGAAAATTCCCACTGTGTTAATCTAAGGGAAAAATGAATGGGCATTGATATCAGGTAATCAGTTTATTAAACTGTCATATTTAATTGTAGAGGAAATATTTACAGTCAAACTATATAATAGATGGCTAAGAGTGGGAAATACTGAATCACAGAAGAAAGTCTCCAGATATGCAATTCCTTCCTTGACCTTCAGTCATACCTGGGAAAAATATTTTAACCTCTTGACCTAAGGCCCAGGGGTGGCAAACAGGATTTTTACCCTCACTCAAAATGGCAAAATGCAATATATGTTTAATGTATTATTGTTAAAATCATATGCTTTTGTGTGAGTGTTTGTTTTGGCAGGTCACTGTGTGGTGTGGCTCTCTGACTCTCACAGTTTAAAATTTTGGCTCTTTGTGTCGAACTTGTTCGCCACCCCTGAGTCCTAAGCCAAGAGTGAGAAACCAATAATAGCAGAGGTTTTTGCCCTCGCACATGTGAACATGGTTAGATAAGTAAGAAAACCTAATGGGACAGAACCACTGTACTACTGGACTACCCTAGAAGGCTCAGAGACATCAAACCGTAGCAAGGAACACTGATTACAGAATTTGAGCTTCAGATTTCATACCGAAGAACAGGGCATAGGAAATATGAGGCTGTCTTACACAGGAGGCATGTAATGATCTGCATTAGACAGAAAGGAACAAGAAAAGCAATACCATTAGCTGATAGAGTGACCTGGCCTGGTCATTGGGAGGGACCTAGACTATCCTACTTAAACTAACCTGTAAGCATCTAAAGTTTGTATACAAATACTTTATACAATACTCAAGAACATATATGCTAAGGAGTAAATAAACTTTTGCAGCCAAACCAGATATTATAGAAACTGAGTTTGAGAAACTTTTCACCTGAAAGCTGTAGAAAATGTAAAGGAGAATGGGATTATCAAAAATATAGTAAAAATATTGAATTTTAGCACCTATATCTGACATGATTATTCATTTTTCAGGTATCTGCCAATTTTTATGGGTCACTCACTCTGAGTGAAGATCCAAAACTATTTTGTCTAGATGTTATTTCTTCAAAACAGGTTCTAAGCTAAGAACTTACAATTTTGTTTTAAATTTTATTTAGACCATTGTGAATTACAAATATTTCACAGTTGTATTTCAAGCATGTAGTCACAGTGAATTAAGGCCATTCCCACCACCAGTGTTGACTTCTTTTCACCATAGTTCCCAGTATGCATCCCATATCTTCACCCTTAGCAGCCTGGAATCTGCTATAAAAGATCAATTTTGTGTTTAGCTCAATTTTTACCCAATTATGAAAGTAGCTATAAATATAAAGCCAAATTTATACCCCTCCCACTCTGAGAAGCAATAGAATGAGGATCTATAATATCTTTGCTTAATTTTTATTTTTTGTTTTTTTTTGTTTGTTTGTTTTTTGGCCACGCCTGATGCTACTCTAGGGTTTCTTCTGTCTCTGTATTCAGGAATCACATCTGGCAGAGTTCGATAAGAATCAAGTCCAAGTGAACTGCATTCAAAGTGCCCTATTATGCTGAATGAAATAAGGTCAGAGGGAAAGAGATAGACACAGAATACCTCACTCATCTATGAGTTTTAAAAAAATGAAAGACATTTTGGCAATAATTCTTAGAGACAAAAGAGATGAGAGTTTGAAGTTGCAGGTGTTGACATGAAGCTCACCTCAAGTGTGATGAATGCAGTTAGAGAAATAACTACATTGATTACGATTATATTAAAACTTATTACTGCTAAAATAAATTTAAAAAATAAATAAAAGGTTAAGATGAAAAAAAAAACAAAGTGTTTAACTTGCTTACTGAACTTTGTGTACGGTCCCGACATAAGAACTAATTTTTCTCTTCAGTGAATCATTGCTGTGACAGTAGAGTTTTGGAATAAAAAAATAATGTATAACCCTATCCCCTCAATTATTTGCGCTGTGATTTTGACAAGGTATATAATCTCTCTGCTTTCATTTTCCACACATGAAATTGTAATAACACTTCAGTCATTGTGTAGATACCATGCTATAACAGATAGCCTTTGAGCCCAACAATGTCCACATAAACAACCATTGCATTTTTCGCCATTATTTATCTTCTGCAAATGTAGAGGATATGGGAACATATTTCTCTCTTCTTAATTTAATGACTGCCTAAGAGATCTTAGTTCTCCTGATCATTTAATCCCATCATACAAGAAAGGTAATATGATAGCTATAATATGTAATCTGGTAATCTGATAATATAGCTTTCTGTATTGTGCTGTTTTTGTGGGTTTGCAGCTTATATCAGAGAATCCATGATTATTCTTGCTGACTTTACTATATAAGCTCTAAATTCTGTAACTAGCTAATTTTAAAATAAACTAAATCTTCTAAACAGTGAAGTTAAGATAGTTTGCCACTGTCATCTTTTAAGTTAAACTCACAAGAAAATAGAATGTAATAAAGAGCACTAAAATTTATATGATTATGAAAATCTGACTGGAGCATTTGAATAATATTTCAAAAATCAAAATGATTAATAAGAATGCATGAGGCTATTCTTCTGGATAAAGCTCACTATCTCAAACAAGTGATCATTGTAAAATTATGCATTTTTGAATAATTTGAAAGCACTGTATATTGTTTTATAAAATAATTTTTCTTTATTTCTGGTATCCTTAACATTTTATTTATTTATTTACAAACAGAAGAGGAAAATAATACTATTAATGCAATATCATGTGGTAAAACTTTAAAAACATTAAAATTCAAGTACATATATAAATATATCAAGTATATATTATTATGTTGATATCAAGACATATTATTTTGAAATTTATTTATAAAATGGTCATTTTTGAGCATAATTTTTAATCTAAATTTAAATAGCTTCTCTCTTCATTCTCATTTTTTGGGGGGATTTTTGAGTCACACCTGGCAGCACTCAGGGGTTACTCCTGGCTCTATGCTCAGAAATTGCCCCTGGCAGGCACAGGGAACAATATGGAATGCTGGGATTCGAACCACCATCCTTCAGCATGAAAGGCAAACAAATTACCTCCATGCTATCTCTCCGGCCATTCATTCTTATTTTCGTGCTACAGACTAGCTTTCGGGAGGTACAGTTGCATTAGAGAACTTATATGAGTTTTTTCAAGGAGAGTGGATGCACAGGTGGCAAAATATGAAGAAAATGAAATCACAGAAAATCTATATGGAAGAAACAGCATTCTCTCAACTGTAATGTGTGTGGCAAGTATATATGAGGTAAATCTCCAGTCACAGTTATGAGAAGAATGTTCATAAACAAAGCACAGATTAACAGTAAAACAGTACTGCTTGCTAGGATAGTAAAAGTCATAGGGAGAAGGTTAATTTCAACATTGAAAAGCAGTTCCTAGCCGGCTAGCCTCTGATGTAAACAAGGGTTTAGTGAAAAGCAGGAGTTTTCTATTAAATGGGAGAGGTTTCATTGTTTAAAGGTTGAAGTGAAGGAGACAAGCTCTATGTAATGAAATGCAGATTTTATACCTAGTAAAAGTTTTGACAGCCCAATTCTTTATCTTGGTCAAACATATTTCTATGTTTACATAGAATTTATTTGAGGTAAAAGTTAACAAGTTTAGAGATGTCCCCAAAAGCAGATACCGTAAGGTCATTTTAAAGACAGAGAAAAGAAATGTTGTTTCAAGTGTCTTTAATTTGGTACTGGAATTTTCTATATAAAGAGAATTTAATCAGGGGTATAATTGCCTGTAATACATACAGCAAAAGGTAAAATCAATTATAGGGCAATTAGATGTGAAAAAAAGCATAATGCTAGTACCATAACACAAATCTCAAAATATTTCTAAAGGAATAGACCAGTAATCCACACAGGGGAGAAGCATCCCAGCGGGCCTTCTGGTAAAATATTCCTTGAAAGTATTCGAAACAGCTATCCTCACTAAGAATAAGACATCTAGTGGGTCTTTTGTTGGTCCTCCTCATAGAAATATAGAATTTCCTATTAATCATGAAACATTTTTGTTCATTTTTCCATATTTCCATCCTGTGGTTTGTCCTTTATTTACTACATTTGAACATTAGCAATCATAGTTACATTTTAATTTTAAAAAACGACTATAGGGGCTAGCAAGGTGGCACTAGAGGTAAGGTGTCTGCCTTGCAAGCGCTAGCCAAGGAAGGACTCTGTTCGATCACCCGGCGTCCAATATGGTCCCCCCAAGCCAGGGGCAATTCCTGAGCGCTTAGCCAGGAGTAACCCCTGAGCATCAAACTGGTGTGACCCCCCACCCAAAATGACTATAACATTGGTTTTCTATAAAAACCTAGATTTTATCTTGCTCCTTATTTTTTGGTGTTGTTCTAAAGAACAAGACTTTGATCTTAAAAAATGATCAAAACTTGAAACAGAGTTTGCTCTCAAGTTTGTTAACAAGTTTGTTTTATCCTAAAATGAGGGCATAAATTCAATAAAGATTGTTTTGATACTAACAAGAAAACAAATGTAAACGTATTAATATCAATGGCACATAATAAAAATATTAGTATGTTTTCAATTGTTAAATATTATGTGTTAGTAGGTAGATTAATTATAATTACTCTCTATTAATTTTAAAAAAGTATAAGATTTACTTTCAAGTTAGAATGAGTAGAAAAACCAGTATATGATACAATATAATTAGGAAGAGAATTTGGTAACTTGATTTTCAAGATTGAGCCCAATTACCCTCTCCATTTTCATTTTAGTGAAAGTGAGTTAATCTCTATTTGTATCATCCAACTTGATACATTAAAATAATACTTATAGGGGAAGGGAGACAGCATAGCAGATAATGTATTTACTTGTCTTCCACAAGGCCAACCCTAGTTCAATTTTCAGCATTCTTATACTATCCCCTAAGAATGACAGGAGTGGACAAGAGTAAGCACTGAGAACAGCTAAGTGAGGTCTTTTTCTCCTTCCTGCAAAAAAAAAAAAAAAAAAAAAAAACCTAATAGTAACTTCTAACTTTGTTGTAAGAATTTTAGTTAGAAAAAAATTTGCTCATAATAGTTAATGATCAAATTTATATTATTTTAATAGAAAGTATATGATTGATTTTATAATTGAGAACCTTACATTTCTAATTTATATAACATAAATATTAGAAAATTTAAAGCTGTGACTTAATATATTTTATATTAAATAATATGCTAAGTAACATTTTGGAAGTTTTTCATAATTATCTCTGGCTTACGATAGTACTTGATAAATGGTATCAACATTTGAAAATGGCATAAGAGAAACATAATATCTGCAATATTTGTTTTAAATTGCATTCTATTCTCATGGAGGCACTGTGTGAAGGTTAGGGAAAAAATTACAAGATTTATTATAAACAAAACAATTTGTAGATGAAATATCACCCTAATTTTTTGGTGTTTGTTTGTTTGTTTGGGGCCATATTTGGCAGTCCTTGTGGATTTTACCAGGTTCTGGGGTCAAAAAAACACTCTCTTAAACACTCTTGGTGGGTTTGGGGTACCATATGTGATGACAGAAATCAAACCCAGGTCAGCCCCTGTGCAAGCCAAAAGCTCTACTGCTGTATTATTGAGATAGCATCTGAAATGGCAGCCTAATTTATATTTAATATCTGTGTAGCGTGTAGAAAGATACACTTTGAATGCTATATTACTTGTGTTTGTGTTATAATTTAAGATAAAGCAAAACATTTATTAAAAGAAAAATTTGGAATTTGGACCATACCTGTCTAAACTAAGGACTTACTTACAGTTTTGTATTCAGGATTACTCATAGCAGAATGATGCCATGATGCTAGTAATCCTGGGCTGCTTCCTTCAAAATAAGAGCCCTATTTACTGTACTATATTTCTGAGCCCCTAATACAAAATTTGTACTTTTATTTTTTAGTCAAGTTGAATTAAAATGTTAAAAATGTATTAAAAAGGAATTGAGATACACTTTCCAATAAAAGTTAAAAGTGAACAACAACTGCAAATAATGTTCTTTAATTTTTCTATTGGGCATATAAAACAAGCAGAAAAAACATCAGAAAGTTCTTTCAATATTCTCTTGCAACAACTAGTGCAAATTTAATTGTAAAGAATCACAATTTACTGAACATTACAATATTTTTATAATTAAATAATAAATTATTGGACTCAGACATTTTAATAAAATCAAATGCAGTAAAATAAAACTACTAGTAATATATTTCACACATTTTATTCACAACTGAAAATAGGCAACCTTGTTGTGTTAGAGATTGAATTGAGATCTAGTTTAGACAAAGCATCATTTTAACCCATTAATTATTTTCCAATCCCCTACAGCACACTTTAACTTAAATGACCTACAATGTCTGCTTAGTGGCACACATATATAGCCAAATTTAAAAATACAACTTAAAAATAAAATATCTTTGAAAGATAGTATAGATAGAAACACTCAACATAAACACAATCTCTCTTATTTTAAACCTTCTTCTATGGCTGATTAAGAAATCCCCCACAGTTTCTAAATCCAAGGCTCATCTTAGATTGTATCTGTGGGAGGAAGTCTATAGCACTAAAATTGGACATAAAAGAATATATGTAAGAAAGATCAGATGTGATATATTTAAGGAGTGAAGCATCTAACAGGATTATATGAAATGCACAGTTGTATTGAAATATTTTAAATATAAAGTAATTTATTTTAAATATAATTTTTCATAAATATAGTGGTTTACACTGATGAGTCCATTAGCCTGTCATACTATCATCATGTAGTTAAATGCAAAGTCATTATCATTTTAGTGTAGTTTTTGGTTTTTATAAACACCAATACCTCAAATTCCAGTGTTAAATGCTATCATTATCTGCAAATTGTAATGTAATACAAACTGAGAATTGCTTAAAAGTGACTACTGCCAGCAATCAAAGAAAAGCACATTGTTCATATGGTTCACAGAGTTTAAAATAAAAACAACTTAGTTTCCTAACCTTGAAAGGGTTGATAATTTCTTTTCTCCCAACAAAATAGTAAAAACAAAGACAAGTCTGTTTTTAAGAATAACTCTTGGGAACTAAAGTATTTTTACCTTTCTATTTTATTCATTTCTGTAAAAAAAGCTTCTGCTTAGAATCTTTACTAATATCAAAAACATAAAATTAAAGGAAAAATAAAACATTTATATAAAGCAAGGATGAAACCAAACCTATTGAAACTTTGAATCAATTTTCTATATAATGGCATCTTCATTTCAACCAACAAAATGTACAAAATGTATAAAGTCCTGCAAAATAGATATCTGGATGTTAAACAGAAAGAAACTAGTTTTTCAAAATCTGCTTATTGGGGCTGGAGCAGTGGCATAAGTGGTAAGGTGTCTGCCTTCTATGTGCTGTGGTTCAATCCTCCGATGTCCCATGTGGTCCCCCAAACCAGGAGCGATTTCTGAATGCATAGCCAGGAGTAACCCCTAGCATCATCAGGTGTGGCCCAAAGAAAACGGAAAAAAAAATCTGCTTAACAATTAAATTTATTTTAAGATGATAATTTATTTTTATGACTCAATCAATACATATTTATATTTTATTTCTATAAAGTTAGATCTTTAACTTCTAGAATATTTACTACTTAT
>PVKC010018311.1:0-7500 GCA_004027635.1 Crocidura indochinensis
TTCTGGAGGAATCTCCATATCGCTTTCCATAAAGGTTGAACTACACGGCATTCCCACCAGCAGTGGATAAGAGTTCCTTTCTCTCCACATCCCCGCCAACACTGTTTGTTCTCATTCTTTGTGATGTGTGCCAATCTCTGTGGTGTGAGGTGGTACCTCATAGTTGTTTTGATTTGCATCTCTCTGATGATTAGTGATGCGGAGCATTTTTTCATGTGTCTTTTGGCCATTTGTATTTCTTCCTTGTCAAAGTGTCTGTCCATTTCTTCTCCCCATTTTTTGATGGGATTAGATGTTTTTCATTGATTTAATATATATCTGAACACATGGTGATCAGTATATCACCACTGTTATCCTTTATATAAGGAATTAAATACCAGGTATTTAAAGCAATCAGTAATTAAATATGACTTTCAGAAATAATATATAAAAACTTTATTCATCTTTTGATACATATTGTAACTAGTTAAACGGGAAGGCATATTTTTATTTCTTGGGAAATTATAAAAGTAAACAATATTAAAAAAATTTAAACACAAAAAATACCAATCATTAATTAAAAGCAATTCTACTCTTGCATTTTACATATGTCAAAAAGACTGAAACTCATTATAAATTAAGTGTTCTTTTCTAGATTAAAATAACCAATATAGGTAGAACTATTTAAAGTATTAACTGCAATCTGTTATGCAAAGAATAAAATACTTTCAAATTTCTCTAAGATATGAAACTGAGTAACCAAATTAGTGTAGAAATGTCTGCCATTTCTAGTAATTATAAAACATTTATAATAAAGAAGTAGTTGGCCTGCGCAATGTATTTGTAAAAAGTGATG
The DNA here is from genome assembly GCA_004027635.1 of Crocidura indochinensis. Taxonomy (NCBI): domain Eukaryota; kingdom Metazoa; phylum Chordata; class Mammalia; order Eulipotyphla; family Soricidae; genus Crocidura; species Crocidura indochinensis. The sequence continues at coordinate 836 of PVKC010018311.1, forward strand.
CCTGGACACAGAATTTAGGGTAATTCATTCACTGATCACATGTAGGTGTAGTTCTGAACCAAAAGATGTATAGTTTATCTACGATTTTATTTGCTTATAGTTTACTATTTTATCACTATAAATAAGGCAAGGTATTTCAACATGTTCACTTATTGAAAGTTAATGTGTGTAAGATTACGTAATCCCAACTGTGAAAATAACATGTAAAATCAATTCTCAATCAGTACACTCAATCTATTTTTCTCTCCTCAGACACCTTCACACACATCCAAACACGTGCGAACATACAAATGCATATAGAAATTAGGATTCAAAAATATCAAGAAAATAGGAAGGTGAATGTACCTCCATTTTAGAGTTGAAATAAGATTTATCTCAGAAATTCTGGTTTCAGAGACTTGTTCCTTTACATTGTTAAATTTACAATATTAAATTTCATAAACTAAATTTCAAATATTGTTGGTAAATTTATTAATAATAATTACTGCTAAAACAATTTACAACTAAAGTACTTGTTATTTTAATAATTGATTTCTTTTATTCAATTGAATTGTAAAATTGTTCCGCCTGTTGCCCACAACCAAACTCTTAATACACGTTCATTTAGTTTTCTAAATGCCTTCGTGATTGACTTCATTTCATCACTAAAGCAACCTAAAACATTTATTTCATTAACAATATTGCAAAATAAATTTTAAAAAAGTTTTGAAAGCAATGATAAAATGTGTTCTGTGGCATTTTGTTTACTATTAATTTTTCATTATATATTCCCATTTGAATCTGATTATTTTGTCAGATAGAATATAATTTAAGATTATATTGCACCATGTCCTCAAGAATTTACCCAAATTGACTTCATTCAGGTTTCTTCTGACCTCTGTGCTATTTTATATATCAACATAAAATCAAATTCATGATGCTAGGAAGGAAGTTTCGCTTCCACTCTGATGCAATCAATCAATAAAGTTATAATTACAATGACATATTCCTAGATAATATTTTATTTTTAAATCTTGTAATATATCTTTTCTAGTTATACTACCTTTTCAATATTCAATGATTTAATAATATAAAAGTTCCAACCTACTACATGATAAATATTTTCTTTCCATTCAGTCTCAAAAATGAAAATCTTTAATAGCATTGTAGAGATATGGTGGTATAGGTTACTCATCAAGTTTTGGCAATAAAGTATAAATCGTCAATGACGAAAGACATGTGGAAAAGAGACTATGCAAAGGTTACTCTTTCTAGATAAAATAAATTTTATCATTTGATTCTTCTGAAATGTTTCATAATATGAGATACAAGCATTGTAAATTAAAACAGCCTAAATCATGGGAAGATATTGACATTAACTTAGAAAATTAAGGCCATACAATAAAATTTCATAAGACAAAACTACTATAGATATAGATTCTGACGTTTCACCAAGTTCTATGATATAAAATACCTGAGTTGAATGACAAACTTACATAAACAAACTAAATAACATATATTCCAAATTAGAAATACTTGATATTACAACATAATTCTTTTTACCTCAACCAATATTTACTTTCTTTGAGGTTACAAAATAAATTTACAGAAATTTTTTCAAATGATAAAGACTTTTTATATTTAATAGTGACTCAAAATTTTACATAATACCTTTCTTTTTTTCATTGTGAAACCATTTTTATTAATTAATATATTTTATTTAAACACCTTGATTACATACATGATTGTGTTTGGGTTTCAGTCATGTATAGAACACCAACGTTCCCATCACGATTGTCCCAAATCTCTCTCCTCCCCACCTGCCCCCCGACTGTACTCTAGACAGGCTCTCCATTTCCCTCATACGTTCTCATTTTTAGGACAGTTCAAAATGTAGTTATTTCTCTAACTAAACTCATCACTCTTTGTTGTGAGCTTCCTAAGGTGAGCTGGAACTTCCATCTCTTTTCTCTTTTGTGCCTGAAAATTATTATTATTGCAAGAATGTCTTTCATTTTTCTTAAAACCCATAGATGAGTGATACCATTCTGCATTTCTCTCTCTCTCTCTCTCTCTCTCTCTCTCTGTGACTTATTTCACTCAGCATGATAGATTCCATGTACATCCATGTGTAGGAAAATTTCATGACTTCATCTCTCCTGACAGCTGCATAATATTATATTCCATTGTGTATATGTACCACAGTTTCTTTAGCCATTCGTCTGTTGAAGAGCATCTTGGTTTTTTCCAGAGTCTTGCTATGGTAAATAGTGCTGCAATGAATATAGGTGTAAGGAAGGGGTTTTTGTATTGCATTTTTGTGTTCCTAGGGTATATTCCTAGGAGTGGTATAGCTGGATCGTATGGGAGCTCTATTTCCAGTTTCTGGAGGAATCTCCATATCGCTTTCCATAAAGGTCGAACTATACGGCATTCCCACCAGCAGTGAATAAGAGTTCCTTTTTCTCCACATCCCCGCCAACACTGTTTGTTCTCATTCTTTGTGATGTATGCCATTCTCTGTGGTGTGAGGTGGTACCTCATAGTTGTTTTTGATTTTTTTGATGATTAGTGATGTGAAGCAATTTTTCATGTGTCTTTTGGCCATTTATCCAAGGCACTGACAGAACTTTATAAGAAAAAACAGTTAATCCCCTCAAAAATGGGGAGAAGAAATGGACAGAAACTTTGACAAAGAAGAAATACATAATACCTTTCATATAATTTTCAAATTTGTTACTGAGTTTTGTATTGCATGATATGATTCTCTGGGTTGACTTGTCTTTCTTTAATGACAAGTATTAGGCACAAATCAGGGTTGCAATAAAGGCCAGATGAACTGAATTGATCTCTAATGAAAGAATTTATTTAATTAAATATTAAATATTAAACATGTGGATACCATAAATATGATTTTTAATTATCTATTGTATTGTAATATTCCCATAATAGGCACTGACTTTACATAATCTTTCAAATTCTTAATTTTCAAAGCAAGAAGCAGCTTAATAGTTTTAAAGATATCCAAAAGACCCTTTACTCATGATATATGTAGGACTTAAAAATCGCAAAAATATAAATCTGACCATCCAAGTGAATGAAACAAGGGTACCATATATTTAGAGTGGGAACATAATTAATTATTTGATATATTAAATCATAATCCTGATATTATTCTGACTTTTAGGTTTTTTGTTTTTTGTTTTTGTTTGCTTGTTGTTTTTTTTTTTTTTAAGGTCAAACCTGGCAGCATTCCTGGCTCTACCCTCAGAAATCACTCCTGGAAGGCTGGGGGCAGGGGGGAAGCATATGGGATGCCGGGATTCAAGCCACCATCTTTCTCCATGCAAGGCAAATGCACCACCTCCACGCTATATCTCCAGCCCTATTCTGGCTTTTAGGACATGAAGGCTAAACAAAAAAATTGTTTTTAAAATTAATTTAAATTATTGATGTTATATAAAAATTATAGTTGACATATATATATATTTGACCTACATATATGAAAATAATGTTTTAAAATATGACATCAATTGATTATAAGAAGCCAATCAAAACAAATTTTAAAAAAGGAGACAAAAACACCATCTTCTCTGTATTTGGCAACTATGTGAAAATATTGTATTAGTATGTTTGAATTTTAAAAGATTCATCTACATTTGTTACTTTCCTCATCAGTGCAAACATTAAAAATAATCATTAATGATTATAATGTTAATATAATGCTGCTTTTGTATAATATATTTTATTTCTGTGAATGGCTCCAGCATTAATAGTTTATTAATTCATGTATTACCACAAAAGTGATAGTGTGCTTTATCATCAACTTATAGAAACAAATTAACTGGAAAATTCAGTGTGCCTTTTCTATGAATTCCATAAGTTATTCAGTCTAATAATACTGCTTATAAAATGAATTTTTCCAAAGCATGCAACTTGGACCAACACATATTCTATTAAAAAGGACTATAAATGTGGGACTCATAGTGGCTTTATTATTTTAATGCTAATGGTACTGTAACACAATTATTGAATGTTTCTTTTTTCATTATCTAGTTATTTTCATCTGCTTCCTGTTTGAATTGTAGGTGTAAATAAATATATGTCTAAAAGTTTGACAGATGGTGCTAGAAACAAAGTACTAAAGGAAAGTTGCTTACTTGCCTTATATGTAGCTGAGCCAGGTTTAAGCCCTGGAGTCCCTTATGGTTCCTTAAACACAGCCATGACTCTGCAGTGAAGAGTCAGAGATTAGCCCTGAACACAGCTGTGTGTGGCTTACCCAACCCCCTACAAAAAGATCTACATATAAAGCCTTTGTTGTGACTACAATAGATGCTCTAAATGTTCAAATTTTTGTATTTAAAATTTTCTATACTATATGGACAAAGTAATAGTACAGAAGGTACGTTGCTGTCCTGAATGCAGTTGACTTGGGTTCAATCACTAGAATCCTTATATTATCATCAAAGCCAGGAGTGATCCATTAGCACAAATCCAGGTATAAGCGCTGAACAACACTAGATGTGGCCTTAAAACAAAACATAATATTTTATCAACTTAATAAAACCCAGTATATTATTTTTGACAGATTATTTAAAAGATCTATTGCCTTTTTTCAAGAATACAGATTTACATAATAAAGATTCAGTAAAATTTTATCTTTTTTTCCTCTCTGAAATTGATTTCAACAGTCTCTATAACAATCAGTTTTGGTACTAATAATATTCCCTACGAAATTTTTCCCCTTTACTAATTTTATGTTAGGAGAATATATTTTTATTATATAAAACAAAGCAGTTGGTCATAAGAAAATCTAACTCATTAAATATCACCAATATTTCAAACATCTTAAATTTTGCCCCATTAGTAACTTTGTAGGTTTTCTATCCTAACTTTCTTTTACATTGCATTTGTGGAGCTTAGCAACAAAAATACTTTTCACTAATAATATCTTCTAACTACAATCAGTATGCTCATTCTAATTTATTAATTTCTAATATCAATGAAAATGTATATGGCTTCTAACTATATTAATATAAAATATATTTTGAATGTAAATCTATAACTCATAATTAAAGTTAAATTGAACCTAAAATAACATTATATATATTTAAATGCAAACATATAAAAGGATTATAAGGTAAAAAATAATTGATGATGTATAAATAAAATTATGTAAACTTCGACATATAATTTGTTGACAAAGGCAAAAAGTCTTTGAGTACAAATTTTGTCTAATCTATTTACTGACATTCCTAGCACCAGTTTGACAGTTGTCACTCACTCAAATATGTGTTAAAATCATTAAAAGTATGTTTTTCTCTATAGATATTTTGTACCTATCTCTATAAAGCTCATCTTTGATTTCTTAGCTCCTTTATATTAGGCTTGTTTTCTTATAATTTGTTCATCTCTAAGAAGTTTCTTTTTGCACCTTAATTCTTATTCTTCATTTTAGGCTTTAACGTTCTAGTCATAATCTTAAAGCTTCTCTTCAAAACATAAGAATAATTCTTCTTAAATTTCAAACCCATAACATTTTTATCAGCTGTTTAAGGAGACTCTTCAGGGTTAAAAGTTACTGATTAAATCTGTCTCCCCAATTAGATTATTAATTTCATGAAAGAATGTTTTGTGCTTGGCTTTTCTTTTGTTGTAATGACAAAGATCTGCTCACTGTATGTATTTAACTGGCATATGATGTCTGTTTAGAGGAAGAGTGAAGTGGAAAAAGTAAAGGTTAAAAGGAGGGGGGGGGATTTCATTTTTTTTCTATGCACTTTGAAGACTTTTGCTATTGTGATTGTTTATGAAGATAACCATTACATTACAGAGAATGAATAAGTAATTCTAGTTTTTCCATTCTGTTTTAGAGATTGTCAACATATTTTGAATATATAAAGAAAATCTAATTAAACAAGCATTTTGTGATCATAGTGATTGAAGAGTGGCTAGTGTCTTGCCTTGCTTGTGACAGATCTTCTGGGTTTGATCCCAGGTTGTCAGAAGTGATCCCTGAGTGCAGAGCCAGAAGTTGGCTGTGAGTACAGCTGGATATGGCACCACAAATGAATATGTGCTAATATTTGCTAAACATTTAAACAATCTGACTTCGTAAATTTGTTGAATAGAAGTAAAATATGTAATCCACTTTGTTCTAAAACAAAATACAAAAAAACTACTATAATAACCTCAAAATAAACAAAAAATTATATTAAACTGCATACATATTATGTAGTATATAAACGTGTTTCTTACAGAATAAACTATAGTCATATGCTATTTCCTATCTATCTGCTCAGACCAATATTACTTATTTCTACACTCTCAATTTAAGTATCTACCACCTCTCAAACCATTATTCCTCACAAAATTATAGAGAGGCTCTGATCCTTTAGGACTCTTAAGACACCCATGATCTTTTAAAGCTATTGAAACTGTCACATACTGCCTAAAGCAGTATACTGATTAGTGTGATTATGAAATTTTTTGTTATTGTTGTTTCTTTGGTTTTTGGGTTTTGGGCCGCGCCTAGTGTGCTCAAGGTTTACTCCTGGCTCTGCACTCAAAAATTACTCCTGGTAGGCTTGTGAGACCATAATGGATGCCAGGGATTAAACACAGATCAGCCACATGCAAGTTAAATGCCCTACCCATTGTATTTATCACTCTGACACCACAAT